>RJWM01008895.1:0-70637 GCA_004363535.1 Dasyprocta punctata
GATGTGGTATTTTTATACAATGGAGTACTACTCAGCTATTAAGAAAGATTGTATTGAGACTTTTATAAGTAAATGGTCACGACTTGAGACCATACTCATAAGCGAGATAAATCAAACCCACATGTGTAAATACCATATTGTCTCCCTAGTGTAAGAAATGGAAAAGTATATATGATTCAAAATCTATAATAAATACTACAAAAGGGTAAAAAACAGCTCAAAGAGCAAAGATAATCGTGAAGAGAATAGGCGGAAAGAGAAAAGGGAAGAGGAAAAGATATAAACCTGTGAATATGTATATGTAAGATAACTAAAATGAACACTGCTGAATGTATTCGTTATTGAGAAAGAACAATTAATACTCATATGATTGGATCAATCTTGCATGTCTGTATCTGTTAATGTAAGAAACCATTTTAAAGATAACGATGCGCAATATTGCAACCATTGTCAAGCTTCTATCTTCCGGTTTTGTAAACCTGCAATGTTGTGTATTTACTCTAGTCGTTTGTCTCTTTTGCTTGTTTTTACTATATATGTCATCTTTTTTTTGTTTTGTTTTGTTTTTCTTTGCTTAAATAAAAAAAAACAGAATATATTAAAATTGGAGGTAGGAGAAATGCAATACAAGCACTATTTAGGAAGAAATTTATAATATCCAATGTTCATATTAGGAAAAAGGATAAACTCATGCAACACTGGATGAATCTTCAGCATTATGTTAAATGAAAGAAACAAGAGCCAAAAGATGATACACTAGTTACTAATTTTTATAAAGTTCACACATATACAAAACTAATCTATGATGTCAGGAAAAAGAACAGTGATTTCCTGTGCAGGCAAAAAGGAGTTGAACGATAAGGAAGAGTTAAAAAAAAAAATGCTCCCTATGAGGTACAATTATTAAGTTTTAAGATCTATGCATTGAACTGCATGCCAAATTTTACACAACAAAATGAAAAGCAGTATTCATCAAAATTGTAATCGGCCAATATTCTGTCTAATTATATGACAGTAAGGGCTGAAATCCTGGCTCTTTTTTGTTTCCTGTTGCATTTGAATCCTTTCCCCTGTGCTTAGCACAAAAACGCCTAGAATACAACAGGTGCTCAGTGAACAATCTCTAGAGAATAAATGACTGAATACATGCTGGAGAACAATTAGTCCTTCCCTTGCATGGCCCCTGTTGTATTTTAACTGACGGGTTCCTCTCCATATTACGTGGTAACCATTTGCCCATACACCTGTATATTAATAGGACTTTCCTAGAGCACAGGGCCTCTCCTTTGGGAAACCCCTAGAACCTAGAACAGAAGTTAACACATGCCGAGTTCTGAATAAATGTTAAATTAAGCAATGAGTGGACACTTTTATGAATCAAATTAACAGGATAAGCAGTGATAAGCATCATTAAAGAGACAAAAGTAAGGTTTCAATTAGAGCTGTCAAAAGACAGAATTACAGCCGGGCATGGTGGCGCACGCCTTTAATACCAGCACTCGGGAGGCTGAGGCAGGAGGATCATTGTGAGTTCGAGAGCAGCCTGGGCTACAAAGTGAGTTCAAGGCCAGCCTTAACTGCATAGTGAGACCCTGTCTCAAAACAGAGTTGGGGATTTAGTTCAGTGGCCTAAGCGCCTGCCTGGCAGGTGCAAAAGGTTGTGAGTTCAATCCCAGGTACCAAAAAAAAGAAAAACAAAACAAAAAAGACAAAATTACAATAAATTTAACTACTCATCAAATTGACTTTTATTTATAATTCATGAACCAAGAAAGCCCCCACAGTACAATATAAAAGGGGGTTCCCATCAGGCAAGGATAGATCAGTGGAATTTGAAAGGTGGGGAGCAGGAAACAAAACAAAGGGGTGGGGAGCTAACGGATTAAGATCAGTTCCTGTAGGAGACTTCATAAAGATTAAAGCGAAAGGGATTCCTCTTGTTGTGCTGACTCAGGTAGACAAGAATCTTCTGTTCTGTGGAAAAAGTGGTCTCTGTACAGCTTCAGTTTGATTATGTGGCATAGAGCACAGATAACACCACTTTAGTTTGGTCTGGTCAGGTGCGATCTGGTGCAGGAGCTCAGTGCAGTAACAGTTGCCTCCCATAATTTATATATAAGAGAGTTAAAAGGTTAGTTATTTTGATAACAAATTTAGTTTTACACTTACGGAAAATAAAGATACTATGGGCTCTCTGTGTTTTGGGGTGATTTGTCCCGGTTAGGGTAATCTCCAGCTGAGCCAGGCCTACCACCCTTTGGAGACTTCAAGAGCCCCTCAACTCCCAGATTAGCTGATTCCTGTCCTAAACCATGATGATACTCTGTACTTTCCTTTCATGTTACTTATCATGATTGAAGTTTAAAAATGACTTATGATGTTACAGCTTTAACATCAGTCTCATTACAAAGTTAAGTTCCATGAAAATAAAGTCAGTGATGGCCTGTCAAGCTCATGACCAAATTCACAGGGGACTTACTGCCTGATAGGCAGGAGGCCACTGATAATCACAGATGAATCTCAGCGTCTGTGAGCTGGATAGGAGTTTAAGTATCATGTGGCTATTACAAATGTGTCGCTTCACAGATGAGTAAAGCAGCCCTAGCAACATATCCTCAAGCAGCCAAGTGGTACTGTTGAGACTGGAAGTGCTAGAACAGAAATTTCCAGGCCTCCGAGACAAAGCACTCTGCTGGATTAAGCTGAGGCTCAGCCACTGTTTCTTCATCCGCCCTCACGTGACTGAAGGCAGGGTCACGAGCGTCCCATGTGAACACCAAATAACTCATCAACGCAAAGCTTAGTTGTGACATTGGCTTTATTCCAAGTTAGAATGTTTAGTCAAATGAACAAAACCAATATTCCTGGGGGAGGGGAAACAACTGAGAAATTACTGATTCCAAACAGGTTCATACTTCGAGATTCCTTGGAAACTATTTACACATCAGATTTAGGAATAAATGACACAGGACAAGTCCTAACTAAGAAACACCTAATTTCAGATCTCAAAATGCTGAACACTAACAGGGACCCCCTGCCAAGCTAGTGAAAAGGAAAAAAAAAAAAAAAAACAATAGGCATCCTTTTATTAGATCAAAAAAAAAAAAAAAAAAAACACTGAATTACTTTAATTCAGAGTGTGAAATTCCCTTCTCTTTTCTCTCAGGGGTGTGACCTTTATCTTGCCTGTTTACTGAACAAAAGTCAATTACCTAGCTCAATGAAAAGCACAATTTCTGTTCTGGGGCCTGGGTCCGCATGTGGTTCTCAATCCCACAGCAAGGAGGCCAACACCTTGCTCAAGCAGAGCAGAATCATTCGGGTTTGGCAGGAACCCAGGAAAGGGTCCCCAAGAGGACAGCCATGTCCTCCATTCTGGAAGTACTTCCACTAACCCTTTCCTTTGCTCTACTTTATGACACCAAGTTTTCCCCAGGGCAGAAACCTCACTTTACAGCAGGAAATGCTGCTGCTGCTGTCCAAAGGGTCAGGTTCAGAGGTGGCTCCACTCTGCAGTTTCCTGCTCCCTTGTTCTTTCCCCCAAATGCTTCCTTTCCCCAGCCTCCCCTTTCTCAGATTCCCAGGCCTGGGCTCCACTTCCCTTCGGCTCCCAGTTCCTCACTCCACTTTCCATAAGGCCGCTGTGTTTGGAAGATAGGCCCCTGCACTGTGTTGAGGACCAGGAGGGGGCTTCAGGACACCCCAGGTCCTTGTCACTCTCACACGTGAAGGTCGCCAGGCTTTTATCCTATTACTTATAAAACAACAAAGAAAAATCATGGTAGAAAACTTTGTGATGGAAAAAGCTTCTGCAGGATACACAACTCAAAGCCACATTTTTCCCTCTGTGCACCAGCTCTGTGCAATTGGCACTTATTTGAGACAGCTTTCAAAGAAAATATGTTTGCAGTTCAAAGATAAGCAGGTTTCTAGTAAACTGTCAAAAGGACTTTTTTCCTTCTCCTTTGCTGCCAATGGAAAAACCCAAAGAGAAAGAGTAAGAGGGGGAAGACATTCTTTCTGTGTTTACTAGATATGTTGATCTAGTTTTCTAGGAATTTATCAGTAAGTAGGGAATCTGAGACTAGGGCTCATCGGTCAGCCTCTTCTGAGTTGGGTTTTGCCATCAAAATAATAAATACCAAAATAATCATATCTTACAATGAACATAAAATTTTTTTAAATTATTCTCATTATAATGACCCATCTTTTTTAGAAGATTTACATTAATTCACAGCATACAAAGCTTTAAAGTGAGAGACACCATTTTAACAAGGCCACTGTACATCAACTATAACTGAAAACTGCCCGAACAGAGATACCAGGCCAATCCAGAGAAAGTCAACGTAGAATCCACAGGCCACCATAAACAGGGGTGAGGCAGGAGGCCTCCCCAGTGTCCGCAGGGGACCAGGCAGGTTTGATTTCTAAAGAAGACTCTGTATTTGTTTTGATCACACATTCTACCCATTCTAAAGCTGCATTTTTGCCTCTTGCTCCAATGAAGGTTTTATAAAGGAGTCACACCTAAGGCCTCACGGAAGGGCCTCACAGAGAGATGCGGGAGTGTCAAGGCTATGAACCCACAGGAAAAAAGTTAAACCTCTCAAGACACAGTGAGAAGAATTTAAATGAAAAATAACATCCTGATCAAAAAGAAGGCATAACTTATTTTTGGTAACTTGGTGATTCTACCAATGAAACACAGATTCTCCACGTTTAAGCATATGTACGTGGCAGGGACATGAAGGCTCCAATCCAAAGTGACGGGAGGGCAGATACATCCTATCTTTTCTGTTTGGGGAACAGGAAGATAAAACCCATGAAAGCGAAGCTACGCACTTGAGGAAATCTCACAAAGACACTTTTGTGTTTCCCTATAGAAAAAGGGACTTCCCGCTCCTCTGCTCTTCCTGAGCGAACAGAGCAGGGTCCTCCTGAGCAGTATTTCATGGGAGCAGATGGTAGCCTGAATTTTTCTGATGGAAACAATCTTCTGTCGGGGGTTACTGTGAGGTCAGAAGCACCCAGATTAACCATTGATCAGCTCTAATGGACCATCACAGCAATAAACTCAGAGCCCGGCACAGGCCGGCTACCTCAGTAATAGCGGGCTCACACCCGAGCTGTTAACCGACTCGCACTTAATAGCTTCGAAGCTTCAGCAACTTCAAAACCTTCATCTAAGCAGGGACAGGGCCTTCCACGCACATCCATTTTCTGAAAGGTCTCACTTTTACAGGTTTCCACAAAAGTGCATGGCGGGTATGCAGACCCAGGGGCTGCCCCCAGTTCCAAAGTCCGGAATGTAGACGACACCGGGAAGACTGATGGGTTGTTTCCATATCGCCTCCTGTGTTTGGATCATAATCGTATCTTCTGATATTTTTCTGTTTGTGCATAGAAAGGGTGAATGAGAAAGACACAACAGACTCTCCTTTCTTGTTCCCTGCAGAACAAAAACTAGTGCCTTGTTTTTCGGATGTCTGTTTTTTTAAGAGGGACCCCAAAGTTTTGTTTGTGTGCACAGAAACATGTTGACAAGGGGAATCAGTTGTGTGACACCAGAATTTTATTGTAAAGCTTCAATAATAGGAAGCTAGAACACTCTTGGAGGATAACAACTTCAGATGACAGAGAGAGAAAGAGAGAGAGAGAGAGAGAGAGAGAGAGAGAGAGAGAGAGAGAGAGAATCTCTGTATTAGTTGAACATTTTTCCTCTGCTGAAGGATACATAATCTGCTAAAGTCAATCATATTATCTCCTCCCTTGTCCCAGCCCACCTATGCTTAAAAAACTGATCACAAGTCATAAACACAAGATTTTCATCTGGGCGTGGTGGCACATGCCTGTAATCTCAGCACTCGGGAGGCTGAGGTAGGAAGATCACCATAAGTTTGAGGCCAGTGTGAGCTACATAGTGAGTTCAGGGTCAGCCTAAATTACAGAGACTCTGTCTCATACATACATACAAACAAACAAGATTTTCCCAAGCAGTCCTTACTTCCAACAATATTTCTCACTCCTGCAAACTTATTCCTTCCCTAGGCCAATGAATCCAAATGCTTCCTTCATAAAATAATAATAATAATAATAATAATGCTATTCTCTAACATAGTTACAGAACACGGGATCAAAATCAGGCAATACAACATTGATGCAACATTATTATTTAATGGACAGTCCACATTTAAATTTTTCTTTTTGGTTAAGGATCACAATGCAGTTAGTTATCATATGTCCTTAATCTTCTTTAATTTGAAACAAGGCTTCAATGTTTCTTTGTCCTTGACAATTTTTAAGAAAAGACAAGCTAGCTACTTTACAGAATGTTATTCAGTTTAGAGTCGTCTGATGTTTTTATCATGGTGTGATCCAGGTTATGTATTTTAAGCAGGATTTCTATGTAAGTGACACTGTATCCTTCCAAATCACCATAACTCCACACACTCAGTGGTCACTTTGTCACATTAGTGGTGACACTGATTACCTGTTTGAGGTGGGGGTCTTCCAGATTTCTGCACAGTAAAGCTGC
Source organism: Dasyprocta punctata (assembly GCA_004363535.1). Taxonomy (NCBI): domain Eukaryota; kingdom Metazoa; phylum Chordata; class Mammalia; order Rodentia; family Dasyproctidae; genus Dasyprocta; species Dasyprocta punctata. The sequence continues at coordinate 6,536 of RJWM01008895.1, forward strand.
TGCTTTTCCTTTTGTAATAAAGTAATTTGCGGGCAGATACTTGGAAACTCTCAATGAGGTCTTCATCAAATGTCTACCCACCATCTTTAGCACATCTAAAGATTCTTGCCTGGAGTAATTATTACTATGACTTTTGAGCTCAATCATTTCTTCCACATGTATTAGTTGCCTTTTTACTCTAAGCACTTTCCTTCCTAATTTATTAATGTATTTTTCTGTTTTTCTACTTACTATCAGAGTAGACACTTGGATTCTTATTTTATTCACTGTCATACTCTGATGTAGGTTGAGTTTCTGTCATTTACAACCAGGACACTATGAAATAGTGCCAGGAGTTCCCAGGAACATGGCATAGTCTTTCTGGTAGTACATGCAAGGAGCCCTAATCAGCTACAAAATTTCAAGGGGGCTTCAGCTGCTACCCTTGAATCCCCCTGGTTCACTCTAGGAGGTCCATGGCCTCTGAGGATGAGACTCACTAAAGACAAATATGGCTGGGAAATGGCCTCTAGGATTTTGAAGAGCTGCCTTGTGAATACATATGGGTGCAGGAAAGCAAATTGCCTCTTGCTGTATTCCAAGTGCTGCTTCTAGCTGCTGCCCTTTCTCATAAAGCATTGCTCAAACATCTGGACCAGTTTCCCATTCCTTTCCCAATGTCACGTACAATGCTTGCACTTCTCCACCTCCCTCTGCAATCCCTCATCCTTGTTTACATTTCTGGCTCTGTTTGTTTCCTACACTGGGTGTTATCCCTGAGAATGACCCTTTGATTGTGGACTTGACATTTTCAGCTAATCACTCCAAACCCATTCTTCAACCTACTCCACCTAGCCCAACAAGTCAGGAAAATGGACAAGAATCACACCAACAATTGGAATTCATAATGGTGGGGAAGACATAAGAAAGCAGGAGAGGATTCTGAGGTATCTTTCCCCCACATTCCTCTCTTATATGCTTACCATGAATGATTACATGCCTCCATCAAATGCCTTTTCCATGGGGTCATTCTCTCAGGGTTCTGGAAACCATCTCTTCTCTACTTCCTCATGCCAGAAGCATGGCTAGCCCGAGGGTATGCCACCATCACTTGTTCATTCCACATGAGACTATCGTGTGTTGATTTCTGTTAACCCTGACCACACATATTTGCGAATATTTCCCACATTAAAGTTTCCTGAATCGCCCCCATTTGAGTGTGCATTCTTTTACCCACAAGGATAAAAATAAAACGGAAGTGTGAAAAAAGGTGCATCTGTGGGAGAGAGACACAGTCAAAGCCCATCTTTGGTTTTGCTGTCACATTTTGGCCTCAAAGATTTATATCTGCCTTTATCTGTTCCATACAAATGAAAACACAGCAAAATACATAATATTTCCTAATTATGACCACATGCTGCTAAAAAGGATTTGTTCCAGTGAAGTTCAGACTTAAAGATTTATTCCTTCTGTTTTCCTGGTATCGCAGAAAAGCCACAAAACTCAAAATGACAATTTTGATTAAAGTTCCTTCAGCTAGCATCCCTCAAAACTTCTAAGTGTCATTTCACTGACTCTCTGCCTTTAGTGTGTTTGCTTTACACGTCAATTTCTAAATCTTCTCAACCAAGCATGATCACACACAAGATCTACCACAAGAAATTTATTAAATAGGCATTCAAATCCTAAATACACAAACGACTTGCGATAATATTGTTAATTTTTAACAACCAATTCGAGATTAGATCCATTACAACATGAGTTCCAGTCACCTGTATGTCAAACTGCAGCCAGGGAAGAAGGTTTAGGTATGTTCTGCTATTTTATGAATTTACCAGTAAGAGTTCTGGTAATTATGGTCAACTGACTGATCTAACCCCAACCACAACACTGGGGAAAAGTTTCTTGAATTCTGGTCACACACATGTGAGTGTGTGGCGTCACTGGTGATAGCAGCCATTGGTGGAAAGGTTGGGGGCTGCCCTCCTTGCCCTAATGGGAAAGAGGCACGTTTATTCCAGCTCTGCACCATTCCTTCAAAAGGCTTTCTTGCCCAATCACTGACATGCAAAACAACTTAATCCAAATTATAGTTACCTGTAAATCTGCGTCAAATTCATGTTTCAGGTGTGCCTCTTCCGCAGCCTCCACAAGACGCTGAAAAGACAGAAAGCAACATTCAGGATCAGAACTGTGCCAGCGATGGAAAACCTTCTAGAGACCCAGTCCCCAGACTGCAACTGAAAACCCACTTATTTATTGCAAAGTGCCAACACTGCAATCAAACCTGAATATCGAGGTTTTTAGTTTAGAGACAACAACTTACACATTAACATCTTTTGGCTTTACAGAAAATCACAATACTAGAACTTCCAATGACAGACCACTGGGGCACAGTGCCATAGGTTCACCACCACTGGCCCAGACGCCGACAACATGGAGAGACGGAGGTTTCTCCACTGTCTAAAAAGGACAGATTATCTCAAAATACATGCTGTGATATCTGGTGACTTTGCTCAGTGAAACTTAACGAAATCCCATCAGTGACAGAATTTATTTTCTGTCTTCATCATTCAAGGGTAACTGCACCAATAAGTAGTTATGGTTACTTACATCTATGAAAGTACACATGTTCTGAATCATTTTCAAAACAGTGCAAAGAAACTGACTCCTAAAGCCCAACAAGGACCCAAAACATACCTAGAACTGTACATTCCTTATGTACAGATGGCCCTTAGTTAGAATTTATTGAGTTGAAGTGAGTCCAACAGTACGTAGGTTACTGTTCTTCCCCACTGGTTTGGAAAAAGAGTATTTATTTTATTTCCTTCATCATTCAAGGTCAGTTCTTTCTGGCCCAGTTCCACTATACAGTGATCAGTAGTTGTCTGTATTTTATGATACAATCTGCATCCCAATAAAGCACTCGTCTGAAATTAAACCAAACCTGGGGACCTATAAGAACACAGCTCTTATTACTCATCTTAGCCAACTAAATTCAACAAATTCATATTCTTGTGAAAACAATTTCCTGACATGTCTTTATTTAAAGAAAATTACAGACAACTATCAAAATCACTTTTACTTTAATTTAAATTTGTCAACAAGGAGCCACTTCCCATCATGAAAATGTAGGCTAGAAAATACTGCAGAAAACCCATTTAGTCGCCTAGTATTTCACTGAAATTTCATGAAGCTAAAAGGAAAACTTTATATCCAAATAAATGCCGGGTGTGGTGGCACACACCTGTAATCCCAGCACTCAGGATGCTGAGGCAGGAGGATCACCATGAGTTCAAGGCCAGTCTGGGCTACATAGCAAGACCCTACCCCAAAATAAAACAAAACAAAACAAAAAACAGTCATTTCTATTTTTCCCATAGTTATTCTTACTGTCTCTGTTGTCTTTAACTTACTTTTTCTTGTCATATCAGACTTTGGTTTAACTGGCCATGTTTGAAAAATGATGACATTGGTATGAACTCTAAAATCGTCACATATCAACAGACAAATGTCCCATGTGGCTGTCAAAGTGTATTCCCCCACTGGCAGTGTTGGTTTTACCTGCTTACTTGCTAGAAATGCCAACTCTCAGGCCCTGTCCCAGGCCTACCAAATCAGAAGCTCTAGGGGTGGGGTCGGCAAGCTAGTTGAACAAATCCTCCATGTGGTTCTAACGTTGATAAAGTTTGAAAACCACAGGTCAGAAATGACACCCGTCCCATGCCATACTGCAGCCCATGCCTTGATTAACAAGCTCACCAACACCTCCTTTATCTTTTTAAAATTTGGGTGTGTATATATTTTCACTTTAAGACATTCAATTATTACAGAAGTGAAAAGATGGAGGAATGAGATGCAGGAAAAAAAAAAAGATAATAGCAGACAACATCTACAGAGACTGGGTATGTTGGCCCCAAGTTTGCACTGGGTCATAGGTTTCCTAGAGACACTGTAATCAATGAAGCTCACAAGCCTGACAGACGAGTGACAGACAGTGAGATAAGAAATCCTTATTTCTGAGAGTTTATTCTCTTAACCTTTGTAATTCATTTAGAATTTCTATGCATGCATCACAGAATCAGTTACATACTGAGCATTATACAGTGTATATAAACATTATACATGTCTGAAAACTTATATTATCAAAACAAGTCATGCAGTTAAGCATTTATTTACTTAAACAACTTAATAAGTTTCTCAAGAGCATTTAAGCACTCTGTGAATCCAGAGGAAAAAAAAAAACATAGAAGAAATGTCCAAAACAGAACTTTACAAATACCAAGACAGACAATATTGAAAAAACTAAACAGTGGGAAGGAAAAAAACTTGCCACTAATGAGAGGATGGACATAATATACAAGTTAAATTTACTAACTAATGAGAGGATGGACATAATATACAAGTTAAATTTACTAACTAATGAGAGGATGGACATAATATACAAGTTAAATTTACCATGCAAGCTAAATTATCAAGAAATGTATTTCATATATAATACATAACATTTCCTTTATAGAAATGTATATATGTATATGCACATGTATCATACAGTCACACATACTACATAACATATTCCTACATAACAGCATGAAATGAGTTCCATGTACAAATCTTTTATTTATATATGCATATGTGTGTTTGTATGATAAATACTTACGTGTGCTGGTCTGTATGCTTCATACATACCTTACAGCATATTCCTATGTAACATAACATGAAATGTATTTCTACCACAAACAACACAACACACAGGACAGGACAAAGTAGGTAACAATAATTCACTGACACCACGTGAACTGCACAGATCAGCCAGGACACTGGCTTCTGTGCTGGGCACAGAGAGGACAGCGGCATCGACTGCTGCTGGCCCGTCTTTAGGATCACTTTCAAGGTAAATTCCCTGCATGCCTCTTTAAAACGTAACTCATCTCACATACATCTTGTTTGTATGAAGATATTTTCCAAACATTCTCACGTCAAAGCTTTGGGAAATAATACTGAAAAGAAGATCATCAACCAGCAGCTACGCGTAATAGTTGTCTCGGGTGAAGCAAATTAGTACTTTAAAATGGGGTTTCTCTAACATGCAGTCCTAGCACACAGCCAGTCAGTGGGTTCTCCCAAAGCGCCTGCAGAGACCCAGCAGCAGAAAGGACAGGCCTATGTTCTCCAGGAGAACCTCAACCCCCCACCCCCACCGCACCTACCCCTGCCCCTGTCCCACCCGGCTCACGCCCAGCCCCCCAGCCCCACCCCACTCCTTCCCCAACAGGCTTTGCTGCCACACACAAGGATCACAACAATCTGCACACTGACAACTTTGTGGGAGGGACAGAGGACAGGTGGCCTTTCTTTTTTTTTTTTTTTCTTTTTTATTTTTTTATTTTAAAGATAGTAAGATACAACAAAACATAACAGAATAAAGTCAATCTAAACAAAGCAGTAGGACTGGTACAGAACTTCAAAGACCGATAATGTGAGTACAGTAGCTACAATAGCATACCTTCTATCTACAGATTAAGCTGACCATTCTAACAGGTGTAGAATTGAACCAAAAACAAAACAATACAAAATCAATAAAAACAGAATATAAAATAAAGGAAAAAAGAGAAAAATAATAACGATCAGAGTAAAGCAAAATGGTGAGAACCACATTGGTCCTCGAAGACAAGACAGAAGAGAGTCCCCCGTATCTGCAACATTGCCTACTGTCATCATGCAAAGAGACATTCAGGGTGCTGATCAGAGGCCTGCAAAATCTACGAAAAAACACTAGCGTTTAGTTGCTTTATGTACCTTAGTTGCCATCAATTTAGCCAGACCTCAGAGCCAGCAGCTTACTTACGGGGGGGGGATGTCCTTGATTCCGAGCCGTGCCGCGCGGTCCCAGCGAGGTGGGGGCCGGTTCGACCCATTCTGGTTCTCCTCCGGGGTGGCGGAGCCCCCAACCCGGAAGGCGGATTAGTTCTCCCTTGATGCCAGCCCACATCAAGATAGGTGGCCTTTCTTAAAAGAAGTGTTATCTAAGAAGGAAACCGTACGCCATAAATTTACCTAAAAGAGAGTTCTGGGGCCAAAAGTTCCTACTGTTAATAAAATAAAAATAAACTGATTCTCACCTAACAAAGTCAAGATCATTTAACTTCTGATGCTTGCCAATAAAAGTATAATAGCCTATGACATCTCTTTTGTGGGCAAATATCTTATCACCTAAGTCAAGTGGAGTATGTTTTAAAAATAAATTTGATTATCACTTGCAGGCAAGAAAATCCATTAAATTTTCTAATATTTTAGTTATTATGTAAGGAACTACTACAGAGCCTGGGGAAAATGGTTTCTCTATTATATCTATTAGAAAGGCTGGGTACTTTTAATAATAATAAGCTAATTTTCTCTTATATGAATTCTCTTTTTGAATCTACACATGGGATTATAGAACTGTGAATGTGGTTTTTAATTAAAATTGAACACTGGAAATATGAATGACTTTGAAGACTCCAATCTTTAGAACCGAGCTTTGAGGTAAGGGAAAATAACAGCCTGTTCACAGATTTGTTTCCTATTCTTTCATGCTAAAGCATTTCCTCACCCTATAAAAATGATAAGAATATACATCCTAGCCTTCTAACAAAGCACCTGCCAGTTAAATGGCTGTAATTCATAAGGTGATGCACATTTCACTGACTTTTTATATTCCTGCATAACTCTTAGCTTTCAGTAAAATAAACACGAACAAGAGCTATCTTTATAAATAAGAAATGCTAGAAGCCCTGGACCACAGACAGTATTTACGGTTGTGGTGAAGGTAAAGCTGCTGAGGGGAACACTGGGACACTAAAGCATTTCATTGAAAATCACATCTTATTTCTTGTTACCATGACCCCACGTATATCTACAGAACATTACAGAACGCACAGTCTCTCCTTGCCTCCCCAAACACAAATCAAAAGTAGGGTTAAAGACATTTTAGAGGTCAAACTTTTTGTCATGGTCCAGACAGGGAAAATCAGACACCAATTCAAAATAAAAATTGGATCAGAAGAAGAAAATGATTTTTTGGTTCTACTTGTATTTTATTTACTTATTTATTTTTGGTTTGCCAAGGGGAGGAACGAGAAAAAGAAATATATAGTGAGAGGTGAAAAAGGTAATGGAAATCGTGATTACGCACCCAAAGGAACTTACTACTGGACTCCTAGTGATTCTGTCAGAATGAATAAATTGGATACAAAAGAAAAAAAAATTAAAGTTCCTAAAATGATAGAATGGACAATTACGGATAAAAATCCTTAAAGCAAAACAGTAATATAAAAACAATATGGAATAGCAAAGTAAAAAAGTTATTTTTATTTGTCCTGTTAAAATTAAAAAACTTTGGTTTTATAAAAGTTGTTATAATGGGATGTTTGAATTTAACAGAGATTTCAAAACACTTAAAATGTTTAGTGATTTCATTTAATACTTTGCAACAATATATCTAATACTCACATCAGCTTTTATTTATTTATTTTTGCAGCACCAGGGATTGAACTCACAACCTCGCACCTGTCAGACAGGCACTTAAGTCACTGAGCCAAACTCCCAGCCCTTGTTTTTTGAGGCTGGGTCACACTGTGTTGCTCAGGCCAGCCTTGCGCTTGCGTTGTAGCCCAAGCTGGCCTCGAACTCACACGCTCCTCCTACTTCAGTCTCCTGAGTGCTGGGATTAAAGGCGTGCGCCACTGCACCCAGCTTCACATCAGGATTTTTACTGCCACATTTTTTTCTGGAATGGACCCACAACCCTTTCTCAAATAAGGTTTAAGTTCAACTACAAGCTAGAGGAACTGTAAAGAAAATCTATAATCATTAACATGGATTAACTTGGAGTTAGCTAAAGAATTGACATTAACACCAGTGCTAGATATTATCCAACCATTTATTCCCATCAACAAGAACTAAATGCGTAGAAGAACAACCAAACAGAGTAATCGAGGAGTAGAGCCAATATGGTCACAACTGTATCCAGCGCAGCAATGGTTTACCTTTTGCTTACCCTAGTTTCCTTTGCTTTTGTTTTAAAGATTTGAGTTTGATAGGAAAGTGTTACACCTTTTATCTGGAAGTGATGCAATTCAGCACTGTGTCACAGGCAGGGAATGAATGTGACATGTTGACAATTCACAGAAGTGAGGGCAGAGAAGACTTAGGTCTTCTATTTAGTCATTGATTCCAAGCTCAACAGATCCCCAAAATAAAATGAACTACCTTCATCCTCTTTAAGAGCAGTTAACACATCAAAAGATTCAGTATCCCCAAGAGCTCACACAAAATGACATTGATTTTTTTTTCTAGGATTATATTTCAAACACTTCCATCTTGTATCAAGAGTCAGAAACCATATATTTAAGAACCATTACACTAAAAAAATAAGTAAAGATGCTCAAATTACATTTTCATTACTGCTGGCTTTGAAATTCTTTCCCTTCTGTTTTGGAATGCAGTTTTCGTCACTCTATTACAGCAGAGATTATTCTTTGCTGCTTTTGTAACTACAGTATTTAGAAGACAATTTCCCAAACTATGCAAGTGGTACCCACAGTGGTCCAGGAAACACTGGAGGTCATTTAGAGAAGGTGAGGGAAACACACAAGGAAAACGTCTGTCTCCATATAAAGGGATCAGTGATAACACATGCTGAGGAAGATTCCCAGAAGCAATGACATTTCAACTGAGCTCTAAAGGCAAAGAGGAAGCATCCAGGAGAAAGACAGGTGGTAGAAGATTGTTCCAGCTGGTGGGAACATTGCACACTCAGTGTGGAGGTAAGAAAATGTCCTGGCAACATAAATTAGAGAAGAGTCCTGGAAACAGCTAGTCCTCAGAGACTGAAACAAAGGCCACATCAGCGACTGGACGGCCATCAGTCCGTGAGTCTGCACACTAGGAAGAGCCTAGAGAGAGGGACATAACCAAACAGGAAGCAAGCCAAACACGGCTCCCTCCCCCACGGCACCACAGCTGCAGTTAAGAGTCATATCAGAGAGCTGGACAGTGTTCAGTAATCCTTACTGATACAAATGTTTTTACTTTTCAATTCCAATAGCAGTGGCACCGATAAATCATCAACTATCTAGATGATCGTTTCTTTAAAGAAAAACAGTTTTTAAAGAGTCTTCATTATTTCTTTGTTCCTGTAGAAGAAATAAGCTTTGTTGCACATGAATGAACATTTTGTGTAAAATGACCTTCTGCCTGAAAGCTACAAAGATTGCCTCTACTTTAAAAACAGCAAATACTTCAAAGTGGATTATAAGGGATAATCTATTAGGTTTCTAGAGAAAGCAGGGAACAGAACAATGGAGCAAACACAGCCTGTGGGTGTACCTGGGGAGCTAAGGTACACTTTCCTTTGGTCCTCCCCTTTCCTGTCTCTTTCAGACTGTTGAAAGCTGTACCAGCCTTTTACAAGACAAAATAAGCCAGGAGTTTACATTGGGAGACATGATCACAATCAATAACAAATTATATTTGTTTCCACAGGAGATTACCTGTTATCAATTTGAGGTTGATTAAATTAATACCTGTTATCAGTGTGGATGGTCTATTTCCAAGCTAAATCCATGTCCTTCTGCATCTAAGACAGGATTTGCCAAAGTGTGGCATTTGCTGCTGAAGATGGAAACGAACTTTGCTCACAGGGCTGCCCATGGGCCGAGGCAGCTCAGTGGGGAGACTGGGGGTGGGGGGATGGCAGCCTTCTATTTCAGCCCATGCAATTTTTGCAAATGATCCAGCAATTTAAAGAATGGCTTTCTGCTTATATAGGCATCCTAGGAATATTTAAGGGTTGATTATCACAATCAAGGCTATTTAGTCACAAAATTTGAAAAGTCCCCTGAAGACCCTTCATTTTCAGGTAACTAAGCTATTTCCTTTGTAAACAATGAAACTGTTCTTAACTTCCCAGGGGGGTGGTTCAGGATGACCAGGGACTATGACATTACCTGATTTGAGGGATGAACATTTGTCTTCCACAATGAGAGGAAATCACCTTTCCCCCAAGGAATCTGATGAAGGTGATTAAAATTCTATTCCGGCCTTTAATTGCAACCTTTCCTGGGCTTACTCACTGAAAAGGTATAGTACAGGGAGATCAGGATGGCGAAGCACTTCAATCATTGCTGGCCCAACTGACCCAGACTACAACTTCCGCCTCAAATAAGCCAAGTCACCAAGGTAACAAGGTGCCGGTACTGGTGACAAATCTGTCCCACACCGTGTTCCCTTTCTGAGATGTAGCCTCCCTTTCCCATCAATTCTGTTCAGTTTAGTTTAATAAATATTTATTGAGAACATATTAGGTAAAGAGAATAAACAAGAACAAGAACCAAGTAGGACCACCAACCAATGGGCGACTGCAGTCACTTAGACCTCAAAAGCCTCAGGTTCGTTTTGTGAACAGACCTGAGATCCCAAAGACAAGAGTTTGAATTCAGGTCTTTCTACTCAGTAGCTGCTTGGCACTGGGAAAATCCTCACTGCTCTGAGTTCTGGCTTTCCTCTCTGATGAACTAAAAAATACCATTTCCAGTCTGTACCTATGTGTGAGAATGATGAGAATGTGCACAGGAACATTTTCTAGAGGATTCCACACAGGCAGAAGATGCTACTAAAGTAGGGCAGGGGGAGAGACAAGAGTTTCCAGTATAAAACAGCTTGACTGGAACAAAGAGCCTTCCCAGAGTCTGTGCCTCCCACGGTTGGCTCACACATCACACCGGCAGGACTTGGAGCAGCTCCCCCAGCTCACAGTCACATGGAGGTGATGTGAAAGTAAATTCCTGCCAGGGAAAGGACTCCAAACCTCGTGTTCAACAACACAAGACCGTGCACCTGCTCCTCCAGGGCTGCTTCACAGCATCCACCACTTTCTTTCCAGCTTCACTGGTAAAATCTGTGCTCAGGGAGGCTGAAAATGAAATGAGGCAGAGGCCTTTATGGAGAGCTTTGACTGATGTCTCAGAATGGCACAAACACAGAGATTAAGCTGTTTGCCAAAGCAAGCTCCTTTGACGGATGGCACCTGTGAAACATCGAATGGGCCAGTGAATGTGACAGGCAGCTCCTGGACCCTGGCCCCCAACCATGGTCAGGGAAGGAAAATCTCCTTACTCCTTGAAAAAGGGATAATGCAGAACAATGTCTGTGGCCATTCAGACTTTACCTTTACAAAACAGATTTTTGTATGAACTGGGTGCAGGGAAAAACGTGTTCCAATTTCTTCTTTGTTCATGTTCTTGCCTTTGCTTTGTCCGTGCAAATTCAGAGCAACTTCAGTGTGGTTCACCGAGCAGCTCTGGAGTCAGACAACCTGAATTTGAATCCTGGCTCCAGTAATTTCATAACAGTGTTACGAGCCAAAATTCTTGGCACACAGTAAATGCTCATTTATATCAGCTCTTATTATTCCTGCTGTTGAGGACAACAAAGATGATGATGATTAATTATGTGAAAGGAATGATTTGAGGGGCTGAGGCTCCCAGGATGATGGCCTGTTCATAGTTCAGTTGGTAGGAGAAGCGAGCAGACACTGTGACGTAGGTTATGGCTGATGTGGGTCCTGTGTCTACAGAGCAACACAAAATGATAATAGCCAACAACTGCTATTTCACATTTCCTATTCTATACTTCTGTATTGACCAGCTTTCCTATTACTGGGAAAAAAAGCACCTGACACGAACAACTTAAAAGAGGAGGGGTTTAACTTGTTTCATGGTGTTAGAGTTTTCAGCCCATGGTTGGCCACCTCCAAGGCAGAAATATGGCAGAAGGTCATATTGGAGCAAAGCTGTTCGCTTCATGGCATCTGAGTAACAGAACCCAAGGGAAGAACACCCTCAAGCCATGTGTCTTCCAAAGGAACACCCCACTGACTTGCCTCCCTCCTCTAACTGAGCCTCACCTCCTAACGGCATATTCAGCTGTGAACATCAATGGATTAATCCATTGGTGAGTATAACACCTCCAGGATCCATTAACTCATCCAGGAGTCTTATAATCCAGTCAAGCTGACAGTTAAGATGGACTAGCACGGTGCTGAACCATTCTAAGTGCTTTCGTCAGTAGATCTAAGTAGCTCTGACTCCTACACTAAGTAAAGCACAGAAAGCCTGCATACAGGAAAAAACCAAGGGCAGAGAGGTTAAAATACTGTGAAATCTCAGAGCAGGAAGCAGATGACTCCATAGGGCCTGGTAAACCAGTGCAAAAATGTGTCATAAATGACGTGGCAGTAAGCCAGAGCTACAGAATGAGTGGAAGAATTCCAGAGGCCAAGAGGAGTGATGAAGCAGCCGCAGAGACTCCAAGCTTGGGCTCATAGCATCTGCAGTGTTGCAGGATCAGACTGGAAAAGGAAAGTGGGGGGTTGCACAAATGGTAGGCAAGGGATATGAGGCGAGGAAGGGCCAAGCAAGGAGTGCATGGCCTGTGCACAGAGAAAAGTCCCCCAAGCAGAAGAGCAACATGCTCAGACCTGGGCTTCAAGTAATTTTTGAAATTAATCTGGAAATACTGCTGAAAATAATAGAAGGGGATAAAAGTGAAACAGACACCAAAGTAGAGAGACCGTCTCTTTAATGTCATTTATTTCATAAATATCTCAACCCATCTGAGATTATTCCTGTAATCTCTTCCTCCATATTATGCTCCACATTTCACCACTTTTGTCTTCGTCTCCTCTGCTAGAACCACAGTCTTCTCCTGGACAACCCCAGTCGCAGTTTCCACTCAGTGCCCTGCAGCCCATTCTCTACTTGGCTGCCAAAAGGAGCCTTCTGAGACTAGATCTTTTAGCACCACTCCCATGTTGTAAGTGTTCCAAAGTCATCCTGATAATCAGGCCCACAACCACAGGACCCTTCATGATCTGGCCTAGCACCATCAGCTGCTCCCACTCCAAGCACTTTCCAAGCCCAAGGTGACCACAAGCTTGTCCCTTACTTCCTGGCTGGTCTCTTGGCAGGGAATGTTCTTATCCCAATGCGCCTGCATTTGCTCCCTCTTCCTCTATCATCCGCAGCTCAAATAACTCCTCAAAAATACCATGCCCAGCCCAACCCCTACAAAATACCAAATCACCCTGTGCTCCAACCAGCACTGAGCATATGGCCAACACTCAGAAGACAGTTGTTGGACAAAATCAAACAATATGTATTATTCACTCTACTGTGTGCCAAGCACTGCATTTGAGAATACAGAGACTCCAACAGGCAAAAGCAAGAGATATTTCAAAAGGCTGCTAAGGACGCCAGGGAGACTTTGGAAGGCCACTAACGGAACAAGTATACCGGATAAAGAGGGACAAGAGGCTTCTCATCTCTGGTTCACAGGTCTGTCATCTGTTGGAGAGCTGAAAGGTAAGAGCTAGCCCAGAAAACAGAAGGACATTTTGGGATACAGGACCCGGACATGGAAGGACCCTGGATCAGTGTATATGGGTCCTTGGAGGGAAGAGTTATGTAGAGGATGAAACTGGTGAGAAAGAAAGCTAGAAGTTTTAAGCAGCAAATATTATTGATTATTAGAGATATTTAGATTATTTAAATGATCAAAAATGACCCAAGGCAATAAAGAGAAGAGATGAGATTTGAAAGCTATTTAGGAAGGAGAATCTGCAGAACCTATAGGACAAAGCAAACAATGGGGAAGGTAGAACGATGCTATCCTGGGGCGCTTAACCATTGGCCAGTGCTTCCTCTTGGGAGTTCTTCAAGAATAGTCAGGAGGGAGCTGGAGCCTAAGAGGCACACCGAGGAGTGAGGACCTGCAAGTGCTGCAAAACCCCACATAAAAACCAAGTGACATGACACCAGCAGAGGAAAATTCCTTAACTGGAAAGTCCCTTAGACTTGGCCATGGATGGCATGTATTAGACAGCACCTACTGATTCTCCACACCATCTACCTGTCCTTTCTGTGGCAAGGCTGGAAGTCTGCACCATACATGTCCTCAGCTCTCTGCCAGCTGCACTCTGGGTTACAGTCCTAAAAGATTTGCAAACTGGACAGGCGAGAAGCTATGTTCTCCAGTTGAAGCTGTGGGCAAATTGTGGACACCTCCAGCAGCCCATGTCCTGTGCCAGTGCCACACATCCCGCAGACGCCCGGAGGTTTGTCTACTCAGGCTGCAGATAGCAGGGATCACCGCGGGCCTCTGCCCATGACTGCAGCACTGCCTGATCCTGTGACCTCAGGTGGTTTCCCTGGCCCCCACTTCCCAGTCCTTTCAATATCAAGGAAATGTTTATTCCCTACACTAAATTGCCCCACCCCCAATCAGAATACATATAGGATTATTCGCTTCCTGGTCAGACTTGAGGATAACAGTAACCACCATTTCAGAGCAGAAGTAGGTGCAGGGACCAAGGTGGGCAACTCACGTGGGAGGAGTGGAGGTTTGGGACAAGAATTTCAGGCTTTTCTTTCAAGGAAAAGAAGGAAGGTGGGAAGGGAAGGAAGGGAAAGGAGGAGGATGGAAAGGAAAAAAGGGAGGGCAGAAAGGGAGAGAGAAATGAAAGGAGAAAAAGGAAGAAAGTAGAAACAAAGTACAGAAGGAAAGAGGCAGAGAGAGAAATTTGGACCCATAAGAAAGAAATGCAGAGGTAAGAAAGGCTTTCAGATGGAAACATGATCACAGCAGCAGCAGGAGTAATGAAAATTGTCCTGGGAAAGTTCCTGAAGATCCAGCTTGGGGTAACCGCAAGATCTTTCTCAAGGGTCAGACAGCCTCGCAGGGCCTTAAACTTACACATGTTATCTCCTAAAGAAATCACAGGAACAGTCACAGAAATGCAATGCCATGGCACTGAAAGGGGAAGCTGTTTAAAGTTGCGTCCCTTTCCTGGGTCTCACATGTATGGTGCACCATAATTTCTTTTTTCTGTGCCCTCCACTTTCTTGGAAAGAATCCAATTACACTGTTTCGGCCAGTGGTGGCGAAGCTGCGGCACATGTGCTGCAGTGGGTGTGCAGGGTCCTCTCTGTCAGCACGCAAGCCCAAGTGCATGAGCTGTTTCTTCTAAACTAAAACCTCAGTATTCAGGTCTAATTGCAGCAGTGGCACCTTGTAATAAATAGGTGGGTTCTGGGTTGCACTTTGGGCACTGGGTCTCTAAAAGGTTCGCCATCATGGGAATAAGCTCTCTTGTTTTAAAACATAATAACTTGCTAACTGAAAATATATAAAATACATCACAACTTACAACTAAGATTTATAATTTCTTTATTTCATAATATACCAAGAACCTTGGGAAAAAAAAAAACCAAACCTAATTCATATGACTCTTGCCTTTTGAAGGGCCCTGGGTAATAAGCCTAAGCTGGTTTTTACTACTGTAAGGTAAAGTCAGCCATGTGTGCTTAGGTGTGAGCTTATTTCAAATGAAAATTCAAGAATGAATGATGCAACATAAGACTTTTTTTATCTTGGTCCGCAAGTATTTTATAGAAGCTCCTTGCTTCATTTAATACCACACTGGTGGCTTCAGGATCCTCAGAAAAAGCTCTCCCAAAGCAGAAGCTAAATTTTTTGAAACCAAGACTCTGAGTCTCATCCAACAATGTTAGGAAGACGAGTCTGCACCTCTAAGCTGGTAGCAGTAAAGGAACCAGTGCTGGCGGCCTGAGGAGACACACGTGAGCTTGAGTCCCTCAGAGGCCACATGGACCAAGGGCCTCCACATGAAGCACGTGTGCCTCACGGCTACCTTTTTTGTTATTTTGCCCTCCTAATTCTCACATATTCCTTTTACATTCAAGAAATGCCATTTTTGCCCTCTGGAATCAGACTTAGCATTTTCAAATTTCCAAGGATAAGAAAGTAGCTTAAAGGATAAGCTGATTCTCCCTCTTTTAATGCCCAGGTAATGAATTGAAATTGCATACAAGACTTGAATTTTTATAAAGAGTTATTCATATACTTTACTTTCTCAGCTTCAATTCATCTTCCTTTGTCAACTCATAATTATAACTTTATTTCCAAATGAAAAAAAGAAATAAGCAGATATTTGAATGAATGCTAGTGAAAATTCATTTTAGCAACGACGAAGAAAAAAAGAACTAATGAAAAAGGACTAAATTGATTTTATGCAAAAGTAAACTGAGACCCAGAACTGCAGTTCCCTCGGATGTCTATGCAGTGTCTCGCCTGCCCTGCCGCTCTGGATGCCCATCATGCTTTGCGTGTACATCCCCTCCTTCCCACCCCTCACCCTCGCCAGCTCGGACGCACAACTGTCTGGCGCTCTTCTGTGACCGGAAAGAGTGGAGTCTCAATTTGAGCCCAACATGCCAGGATTGGCTTTCTGTTGCTCTCATCCTTTTTCTAGTGGAAACAGACAACACAGAAAAATAATCCAATCACATAAATTTCTACTTTGTGAGTCCAAAACTGTTAAATATCAACAGTTCCATGTAGTTTGACTTAATTCATAAAATGCCTTTGGACTTTAGTGGTTTTTAAATGTCCCTTGACCTTAAAGAAGTTGAGTGGCCTTAAGCATATTAAAATAGTCCTAGGAAGGTACAGAAAGACATTTTGCTATGTAAGCTTTCCAGTAAACCCTGGGGAGCTGCCATGCTCCTAAGGCACAGAGGGAAAATAGGATCCACCTTAATCTAACACATCAAGTAATGGAATCAGGAATGGGATGCTGGACCGTCTTACCCAGCTAAACTGTCATGAAGACTTGGGCCAATGTGAACACCCTCTTGAGTGGCACTGGACTGTGGACCCACGGCTGACAGCAGCTGCCTCAACTGTCCCTTAAACAAAGACATATAAATCTCACAACCAATTCAACTCAAGCTGGAAGTGTGGATTGGAGCCCTACTGTCATGGATGTTACCCTTTGATACCATGTGTGCATAGAGATGAAAGAGCCAGATTTCTAAAAGTCACACATTCTTCTCTTTTTCCCTCCAAATTACACATTCTATTATGGTTTGTAGTAGGTAAGAAGACGTCTTCCACCTATTCATCTGCAGGGAAAAAAGCACAGATATTCTGGTCATAATTTGCTTTTGATCTTAAAACATGGATGAAAAACCAATCTTTGAGGATAAAGGACAGCAAATGAAAGTCTTGATTGTTTAATACCTCTCACTGCCAAGAAGTTCTCCCTCTTGGGCCTGGTGGCATTGTAAAGTACTTTCTGTCTCTACCTCCATAATCACAGGAGGTGAGCATGAGGATCGAGACCAAGCACCTAGTTTTTGATGCACTGGAAGAATTCTAATAAAAGCTGCTTCCTTAAGGCCAGCAAGATCCTCATACTACAGCCAAGCAGAGCTAGCTCAGCTGCACAGGAAGAATGAGCAGGGGCAGGCTGCAGCACAGCGGGCACGGTCCCACGCTGCCAGCGCAGGGCCGGGGGGCAGCTCCTTGGCCAACCCCACAGCCAGGAGCTTTGCCCACTAGGTGCATATTTTGGAAGGGGCATAGACAATAAGCAGTGGACAAATTTGTTAGATCACATCAGGCAAGTATAAATATGAGGAGAATTATAGAACAAGGTGACATGGTAGACAGTGGTGGGGCAAGAGTGTTCTGGATTGTCAAAGAAGGGGTCCCTGAAAAGCCAATACCTAAATGTCATGAAGGAGCCCAGGGAACATCACGGAAAAATTTAGAAAGAGGAACAGTAGGTGCAAAGGCTCTGAGGTGCTGTCTTCTAAAATCAAACACAAGTCCAAATCCCTTGGGGCAAGGTATATTATTATATATAGAGAAAGATCTCCTATTCTAATATTACCAGTGTTCCTAGTAATGTAAAACCATACAGCCATTTTGGAAATATCCTCAAAAGGATAAACAGATTTAACAATTCCACTCCTAGGTCTACATGTAAAAAATTGAAAACCTTTGTCCATACAAAAACTTATACACAAATGTTCATAGCAGCATCAATCACTATAGCTAAAAACTGGAAGCAACCTAAATGTACATTAACTGATACATGGGTAAGCAAAATGTGGTATACAGTATCTATACAATGGAACATTACTGAGCAATAAAAAGAATGAAGTACTGATACATACTGCAAATGGATGAAACTTAAAAACATTATACTAAAGGACAAAAGGCCCTGCATTACATTATTTCATTTATATGAAATGTCCATAAAAGAAATGTCCATGAAAACAGAAGGTAAATTAGTAGATGCTTGTGGCTGAAGGTAATGATTGGATGGAGGAGTAATAGCTAAATGTTATGGTTTCTTTTTGGGGTGATGAAAATTTTCTAATGTTCATTACAATGATGGTTATATAACTAACTATATTAAAAACCACTGAATTGTACACTCTAAATGGGTAATTAATGAAAGTGTTTTTAATAAGACATCTCTGGGTCTCCAAGCAGGATTGGTTCCAGGACATACCTTCAGACATCGCAATCTGCACTCACATATAAAATTCTTCATATAAAATGACACAGTGTTTGTATATAATCTCCTACTGTATACTTTAAATCATCTCAAGATTACTTGAACTACCTAAGACAATACAAGTGTAAGTATGCAGTTGTCATTCTGTACTGCTTAGGTAACACCAAGAAAATATCTGTACACCAAGAAAATATCTGTACATATTCAGTACATGTGCGATCTCTCCTGAATCCATAGCTGTAGAATCTGCAGCTATGGAGGAATGACTATGCAATAGCGTGAATTTAAATATGGGATGGGGTGGGGTTTTCTGGTGTTCTTCAAAGGATACAATGACTCTTGGTCTCTGCCAGTTAAATGGGTATTCTCTACCTTCTCAGCACATAAACCTGCGACCACTAATCACCATCAGCCTGGGAACAGTCTGCTCTGTCCGCTAAGAGACTGGGAAAGTTTGCAGAGAGATTTAAATCTCCTTTAAAAACTAACTTGCCTACTTGATTCCTAATTAGGATCTTTTATGCATCTTTAACATGGCAGTCCATTTTAGATTAACTGGATGAATGGCTGTCATTTCCAAGAACTGTGACTAGAAGCACTAATACATATTATTGAGATAAAAGTAAGTTAAATATATTAAAATGATCTTTATGTGGTGAATATGCAATCACTGGCGTCTAAGAATTATAACTCTGATGGCATCTAGCAGTAGGTCATCCAGAGCTTAGATACAGATAATGTTAATTGAAAATATTCTCACTTCTTGGGTAAGTAGACACCAAATGGAGGAAAAGATTATAGATTTACAATAACATTTAAGAAGGCTTACAAGAATGTATTACTATTTATTTATATTCCACTGCATTCAGAAAAGATTTTCCCACTGCTCATGTGCTGCATCAAGAAAAAAGTATAAATTTAATTAAGACATGATCTTAAAAGGCATGAAGTGAGTCACCAGATATTTATTAAGCATCTAATATATGAAAGGAGCATTACCAGCCACTTAAAGTAACTACAAAATAATTGTAACAGTCTTCTCTCTATAGGAATTTGTATTCACGTCTAGCAATAATAACCATGGCAAAGGTTCCTTGCCAGATTTCAAATAAAGGGTCCCATGATAAGGGGTGTAAGAGTTGAAAGAGAATGATTTCCTACCACTGAGGCCAAAGGAGTCTTCACAGAGCAGATGGAAACTGAACTAGCTTTCAAAGGTGCCTGAGATTTAGGCAGATTCAGAGGAAAAAAGACAAATGTCTGGGGAAAGACCAAGGTGCACTCTGGGAATGTAAGGTTCACCAGTCTGGGCAGAGAACCAAGAAGGGCCAGGGAGCAGGCTGGGGCAGGAACCTAGACTATCCATGTAAAGACTGACTTGCATCCTAAATAAGTTTAAAAAGGTGGTAGAAGAAAAGGTATTCAGGGTGGTAAGTATCAGAGCCCATGGGGAGTGGCATTTGGACAATGGGTAAGCGATGATGAGAAAGCACAGTGCCTGCCTGGACTTGTTTATATTTCCTTGGCCCACTGCCAGCCATTCAGAATGCTGTAGTCACTGAATACCATATATCTTCCCCAGAACACCCATGGGTCCCTATTGCTATAAAGTCAAATTGCACAACCTAAAAATGCATTTACTCCTATTCTGTATCACTATCAAAAACTTCTGTCATCAAATAATTTTACAAGAACAATATTCGTTTGTAAAGTCACAGGCCTGAAACACACATGTGCGCACACCCCAAGATTCCTTTCAAGGAACTACCTTAGCCCTGAGATAGTGGTATATTATATGCATGCATATTTATGAATATTTTATCATGCTAATTAAGCTTTCACTATTTGGGGAGATTGTTAAGTAAAGTGTTAACATCGCAAGAAGAATACATGATAAGGAACACCCCCAAAATATTAGCTTGCTGTAGGATACATACACTAATTATCAGACTGATTGTACCACATGTGCTGGTTATATGCTGAAGATGAAAGTTTATGAACCAGGTGAGATCTGTGATCTACCTGGGGTTTTCTCCCTCTCTTTCAAAAGAGATAAATTCAGTCATTATATTAAGCAAAGACTAATAAGACACAGCCCTTCATCCATGGAAGACTCAAAAGTAATAGAAGAGGTAATATGTAATCAGATAAGTAGTATTTGATCTAATGCATGTCACAGGTGACTCAGATATCATAACCATAACTCAGTATTAGAACAACTATTAATAAAATAGATCAAAACAAGAACACTAACTTGTGCCTACCACTGTGCTGTTTAACAAAATCTTGCTCCTCATATAAAAACCCTCACTTATCAGTAACTAAGACAAACTACCAAGTGTATGTTCCCCAGTAAGTTAGTTTTTGCCATGCACCTACTCTATAAAAACCAGCAATAGTATACTGCCCTTGGCTGATAATTAACATTATAAGCAACAGACAATGGATGGTGAATCACAGGACAGACTGTCTTGGTTACTTTTTACTGGTTGCTGAGACAAAACACCTGACACCCAAAATTTGGGAAGGAAAGGTTTATTTAGCTTACGGTTTTTGGAGGTTTCAGTCCACAATCAGCTGGCTCCAAGACAGGGTGGCATGGCACAGGAACAACACTTCAAGGCAGCAGCCAAGCAAAGCAGCCAGAGTAAAAAGGAGGAGAGCAAGCTTCTTCTCCTCCCTTATATAGTACACAGGAGCCCCCCCTCCCCCCAAGGTGGGTGTAGCATTCACAAACATCCTTGCCTTCCTTTGCACAGGATGAGGATGTTTACCAAGTAAGACCCCTGGCTCCCTGCTGAGACTCTCAGCTAAACTTTTGACCTTCTCAAATTGACACAATGGCCAGGTAACTGCTTATGCTCTACACCCCAGGATGTAGAGCTGCTGCCTTAATTAAGCTGCTACATTTCTCAAGTTGACACAATGTATAAACCATAACACAGACCAATACTAGAAGTCATGGTAGCCAAGTGTCTTAATCACACAAATCTCAGGTGACATTATACAAAGTCAGGAACCAGGAAAGATTAAAGGAATGTGAATCAGTCCAAAAGTACTGGTGGAAAGTAACACAGCCCCGGGAACTGAAAAATATATGATGCTGAGGCTAGGAGCCCAGTTAAGATATATTTACATGGAAAGGCAAGTTGAGGAGATCTCAAAAAAAGAAAAAAAAAAGACTACTAAAAACGATGAATATGTTCTGCTGGGCACCAGACGAAGGGGCAGATTTGGCAGCCAGACTCTTTCAAGCTGGCTAAACCTGTGCCTATCTCTTGCCTTAATCCTGGATTTTCACCCAGTTCTCATGGGCTGCATCGCATAAGCCGTGCATTCATCTTGACATTTGGCAACTGCTTCTTCTCAATGATGGGTGAGTAGTACTAGACTCTTCCACTTCCATCTCTCCATATGCTGGCCTACAAGGGGTAAAATGAGGAGCACCTCGACAAGCCTGGGGCATTTGGGTGAGTGCTGATGGCCGGGGGATCCCCAGGACCCACACGGGCTGAGTGCAGATCTGAAGTTCACATGGGATAGCCTGCTTTTCTGGGATTTCGTCGATTTTAAAGAAATGCCCTCCTTGGTGTGGAGGATCAAGTACATAAATCCACTGAACAAATTTTAGATTTTAGGGCACAGAGATTCTGGTTAGTCCTGTAAGCTAAAACAACGAACGAACAACAAAAACAACTCTAAGGCATACAACTAGATGCTTCTGGAGTAGAAAGTTATTAGAAAAGGTAAGTTGGTACTAAGAGAATTGGGCTTGGCAGTTCATCAAATATGAGCCAGCAACAATGAATTCTAGGTCAATAACCATTTTATCACTCCTAATAACTTCCACCTGGAAGGCACCTGGATTCCCGCCGCATTTACTTGCAAAATATGCTCGCCCCTTCTACCCTGTTTCCTTTGCTCTGACTTCATAGCGTCCTTCTCTTTGGTGGTTAACTTTCTCTTTCTAAGCAGTGTAACCACTTCGAAAATCTTAACCTCATATGTAAGATCATTTGGATAACTCAAATGTGCCCTCAGCTAAGCACGTGGTTGTCTTTTTCTTAACAAGAGGCATCAGGGAAAAGAAGAAAAAAAGAACGCTAAGAAAAAACCTGATTCCCACATCCAGAAACCATGTCTATTGAATATGTAAGCTAGCAGCTTCCAAGGTGAAATGCACAGGCCCTTCTCCAAGCCTTTTCTCTTGGCTTTTTCAAATAATCTTATTCTACTTTATGGCAAAGTGCCTACATCATCTCAAAACAATAATGCAATACATATGTGCAGCTGGCACATCTCCTGTGAATCCACTTTAAGTCCCTAATCTTTGCATCCTAATGGTTTTAGAGATTTTCTGACCAGGGGAAAAGTGTGTTTTACCTTTTCTTTCCAACTTTCACAACAAACGATTTTCTATAGGATTATTACTTCTCAAAAGAAAAACCCCAGCTAGTCTTTCATTTCCAGAGGGTTTTTTCTACCTAAAATATAATGAGAAAATTAGGCCCCGTGCCATCATTACTGACTACTGCATGACGTTCTACTCCAGGAGGAGTTCAATATGTTATTAGTCAAATACTTAGAAAAGGTAAATATGATTATTTACTTGACGGTGGTGTCAAAATGCTAATTTTCATTCACCTTGTTGTAAGTCAGGGTTTACAGGGAAAACAATATAATGCAGGACACATAATTTCCAGGGTTATTTTATAATATTCATGCAAAGAGTCAAATGCAAAAGAGTCCACATACTAGAGACCCACAGAATCTAGCTAAAGGCCTAGATCTCATGGCAATGTTCTGCAGGAGTCCAGCTGGAGGCTTAGCGCCCAGAACAATATCTCATGCAAATCTGTATCAAGGATCTGCACTGGGAAGGCCCAAAGGTCAGTGGTGGAAGCTAGAAAGTCTATACCAGTGGATGAAGGATCTGTGCTAGCAGGTTCAGGGATCTGCACTGGAGCCAGGAAGTGACACTCAAGTTAAGGACCTGAGCTCCCCTGAAAAGAACCACAGCCGTCCTCAGTGACAGCAAGATCCCAAGCTCCACTGATGATGAAAACAGTTGAGTTCATATCAGGAAAGCCAGTACGACAAGCTTCTCCAGGCAAATCAACAGCACACCCTCGACCTCTCCAGTTCTCTCTTTTTATGCTGTTGGCAACAGTCCTCAGGTGGGCCTTCCACACCCAGCACCACACTGATTCAGCGTAGCTGGGTGTTCCAAGTTGACCACCAGCTATCAATCCACCACACACCTCCATACTCATTCTGCTTCCGTGCAATTATTTTTAGTTTAGAACAAGTTCAGTCTATGAGTTATGATCTATGTTGTAATAAACAGCTGAAGAGAGTTGCTATAATTAAGTGAAAAGTAATCAATGTTGAGAAATTCAATGGTCTTACTTCAAAAGTCTAAAACTGTTGCACAATTGGCTTTCTTTCCTTTGTCATTCTTTTTTATTTATAGTTTTTTTTTTAATCTGAAGGAGTATCTTGACCTCTACGTCCTAAGAGGAAAAAAAATCACTTAAGTAGCAGCAAATGAGATACTATTATCACAGTTCAATATGAAATCACAGTTCATCACTTAAACAATTTGACCTGTGGCAGGGACAGGAAATTTCCAGACGTTTTTAAAGACTACAAAACATTTTTCAAGCTATCAAATTAAGAGGCTCAGGAATAATTAGATATTGCTTGAGGTCTTTCTATTCTGAAGGGAGAGATTTTTTAGGAAGATAAAGCTGTGTGTCCTTATTGTTTTGATTTTTGGTCTTAATGAAAATGAAATGAAAACAGGACCATGTTTCAGGCAGTGATTGAGCTACTGAATGTCAAAAGTTCTTTGCTAATTATTTTTAAGGAAGCTAATCAACATGCCCTACATGTAGGGAATGTAAGTGTTTCCTCTCAAGACCCGCACACAGGCTGGTTTAACAGAAGCTATTCTGGAGCACCTTGCCAGCCCACAGGGCCCCTCTCTCAAAACTGGCTCAGAACCCACTGGAAAGGCCCGGATGCCATAGTGCCCTCATCAGTCACGATCTCAAGAGTGGCTGTCTGACTGAGGTCAGCTCTTTGGATATACCTTCATGAGTAGTGGAATTAGAGGCTGGAGGTGTTTATCAGTCTCTGGGGGATATTTTAAGTAAGGATAAATGAACCAGTAAGAAGACAGGCAGCCACCATCAACAATGGTACTGAGACCTAGAGAAAGCTGTTGCTGAAAAGAGACGAAAGCCAGCAGGGGGAGACACTGAGGGCACCTTCTTGGAGCTCAGAACTACCCTCACCCTTCCCTTCCCAATCACACACCGATGTGGCTTCACCCCTAAATCTTGCTGAAATTTGACCATGCTCATTCCTCTGGGAACTGATTTGTCACCAAAAGAACCTTGACCATTTGGCAGGGCAGAAGGATTCTATTAAGGCTAAAGATGATAAACTGTCTATTGGGAGCTTCTGAATATTCTAACTCAGAAGTTACCCAAAATCATTGAGGAATTTGGCTGGGGTATTTTCAGGCTTGGAGTAGCAAAAAAAAAGTGTTCAAGACCAAATCATTGGAAAAAATTGTCAAGCACATCAGCTACACTTTTAACCTAGGAGGCCAACGCAATGACATTCCACGAGCGGCTGTTACATGAGGTCTACAGTGCAAGGCAGGGAGCCCTATCTGATGATATAAACAAGTGACTGACTGATCTACTATCATCTACACCATGACTCCTCACCGTGTAAATGGGAAAAGGCCAGTTGCTTCCGGTTTTGTTTTTGTCCTGTTGCACGTTTTCCAATCCAATGGAATCTAGTTCTTTTGTGAGACACACAAGTATAATGTGTTCAATGTCACAGCAATGTCACAGTGTTATTAATATTTCTAAACAAGTTCTCACAAATTATTTATATAGCTTCGTGCTAACAAACAGCTCCCAAACTGACACCTGCCCGTGGTCAGGACAGCAGTTAATCAAGGCTCAATATACCTGGCTGACCCCACCCGGTGCTTCCCACTCACAAGTGTAAAAGGGAGGTGCCTCATGTATGGCAAGTTGATAGGAACCAAATCTCTGCTTTGCCAGTACCAGCTTTATGACTTTGGTTTAGGAATATAACTCCCTGAGAAAATGCTCTCTCACATGCAAATCCCCCACGATTTCCACTCCCCAACTGATAAACCGCTCTGTATAATCCCCTCCCCTGTCATCTGGGCAGGACCTGGGATAGGATGGGATAACCACTCTCTTATTAGAGTAGGTCATATAGGCAGAAATGAGAGCAACTGATTCACTGCTAAGCTGCCACTCTGTGGGAAAGCCACATGGCTAGGACCTGAAGGTGGCTTTTGGGAACTGAGACAACTCCCAGTCAAAAGAAAATACAGACTCCAGCCCTGAACTCCAAGGGACTCAGTTCTGTCAGCAAACTGAATGAGCTGGGAACGGGAGCCTGAGCCTTAAGATTGTCGCCTCTGCCAACACTTTGTGTCCTGCTTCATGAGAAACTGAGCACAGAAGCCAGCTCTGCTACATCTAGACTCTTCCCTATAGATGATAACAATAAATAGATGCTGTTTTATGCTGCTAATTTCGTTATTTGTTAAACAGCAAGAGGAAACTATTACAGGGTGCAACACCTACTAATTATGGGTGTTTGTGAAGATCTTAAATCATTTATGGGAACCACTGAGCATATATATCATAATCACTCAGCTCACATAAAATACCTGGTTTGTTCATGTTGATAACCAGTTCTCACAATCCACACAGGCCTATTTACAGGGTAAGCCAAGTGTATATGTAAACACACACACACACACTCACACCAATAAAATTTCGCCTCAAATCACTCACCCTTGTATATAGAACATTCTACTTATCATTTTAAAAAACTAGCTTGTAACTCTTAGACTACTCTCATGTACTCTCGTATCTTTCTCTTCTGATAATCATCACAGCCTGGGTGGTCACAAAGGCAAATACTACCATTCCCATTATGCCACAGAAAAATCTGAGGCCCAGACTCCATTCAAGGTCATGCAGCCAGATAGATCGTCATAGAACCCAAGCCTAGCCTTTAAAAACAAATCTATTGTGACTTTATTTTAAATATAAGGCTTTCTCTATCTGTAATAAGCTGTCTCATAGTTTTAAAAATGGTATCTCTGATGGTAATGCAGGTATCTTCCCATTCTGAAATCAACAATATTTTCTGATTCTCAAATGAAAAAAACTAAAGTGGATATTCCCATAAACAAAATCTTGGAAGCTGAATTGGAATTAAAATTCCTAATTCTTAAGTACTGCTTTTGCAGTGATAATTAAAACCCAGGGATATAAAGCTGGGGATGTAAAGACCCACCAGGCACTGCCCATATCTGCTCTGTTCGACCCAAACCTGATCTTCAGAACCTCTGGTCAGCTCCACCGTATCTGCAGCTTACACACAGGCTCACGGCATTTACACTTCATCAAGGGCCATCTATTTTATAAGTTGTGGAGTTCTCTGCTGGTACTTCAATTTTGCATAAAAACAAGTATTCGAATCGTGATTGGTTGTGAACAATTTTACTGGCATGTTTCACAACTCAGAAACACTAAATTTTATATGTTTTGTATCCAGCTATTTGAAAATATGGGATTTTTAGAACATTTCCTACCTCAAGTAAAATCTTAGTAATTCATATAGGTTGTCTTCTTTTCTTAAACTAAATTTCTGAGACTTGCAAACATAGCAACATCACTGAAACAATACACTTTCAGCTTTTTAAAAAGCCATATGGATGAGAAAGAGAAAATCAGTCAATCAATCAATCAATCACACTGTGGTATGAGGCAGCCCAGATCTTGAATGAACCACATAAATCTGTCTTTGGGAGTCATGGAGCTGAATGATTCCACTGTATCTTGTAGGGCAACCACCTCCTTTGTCACCACAGAATTTTACACTATGAATAGTATGTAAATATATGTGCCCCAAGAATTATGTGCAACAAGGTACCCTCCAAGGACAAGAAGGGAAAGTACCTGCCAGTAACCACACTGCAGAGAAAATGGAGCTCACAAAGTCAGGAACAGCAGCTGGAGCTAGATCCCTGTTGGGCTGTGACATAGCCCAAGGCTGTGCCCAAGGTAATGACTGCTAGCTTATGGGGCTCAACGTCTAGGACACCAGCGGCCTCCTGATGCCCTCACCACCTGGGTCCCACCATGGGATGGGACGACAATGACCAACAAGCCCCCAGATGCAGGCAAGTGTTCAGAGCTGAAAAGACAAATGAATGTGATAATCCTAGTTTCTGTCACTTTCATTAAAAATCAAAGTTGGGGCTAAATTTTCTATAATTTGGTATTTTGGGAAAAAAAAAAAATATATATATATATATATACACATATGGAAACTGGAACTGAAAAGTACAAATAATACTCTTACCCTAGTCTGGCCAAAATCAATCCGACCAACCAGTTAGACCAGGAGTCAGACAGTATTTCCACAAAAGGCCAGACAGTAACCAGACAGGAACTATACTGGGTTTGCTGGCCACACATGATCTGTCGAGGCTACTCAACTCTGCTGTTTCAGTGCAAGGACAATACATAAAGGACTGAGGACCACTGTGCTCCACTAAACTTTATCACAAAGCAGGCCCAGGTCCATAATGTGCTGACCCCTGACATTAGTCTCTGAAAACATGCCAAGGACACACACCATTTGTTGACATGACCTTTGATTTTTATAATGGCATCTAAAGAGATACTCTTCCCTATTCCATCCTTCACCTACCCCAGACCTCTGTAACACTGGTCTGAGCATAATAACCCTTTCCTGTTGTGACTGTCCATCCCAACGCAACAACTGGATCAGATTAAGAGAAAGTAGCAGATGAGTGAAGTACACTTGTGGATATGTCTGAGTGGGTCACGGAGGCATAACCTTTGGTATTACATACGATTCCTGCCCCCTTTCATTTGTGGCGCTGTTCTCCTGCTCTGGTTCCTGGCTGTCATGAACTAAGTATCTTTGTTCTGCCATGCTCTTCCACCATGATGTGTCTGCCTTGGAGCCAGCTGACCATGGATTAGATCCCCTGAAACTATGAACCAAATTAAGCATCTTCTCTCTTAGGTTGTGAGAGTCAGGTATTGTGTTTCAAGAATGCAAACGCTATTACACCTGTCAGACCTTACATGGCCCCCATGGCCTGGACTAGCACCCCAAAATCTAGTTCAAAGAGATCTGTTAGCTCACATAATCGTGAGTGACTTAGATGAAAAAACAAATTTAAAAAGTTATACTATTTTCAAATAATGTATTTGCGAAAGGCCAGCTTCAGGTTTGACAATGTTAAAACAAATTTCTTTAGTGCAGGACATCTGAGGACCACATGTTAATGGGCATCAGGTAGCTATAAAAAAGGAACAAGAACTACTTTTCAAGCATATATGACTATGGAACCACTAATTTCCACAGATAATCACCCAGAAGTTGTGTTATAGGAAAAAATGCTTAGAGAATTCGCCCATATACTACAACCCTTAGCACAGATAAATTACACTTTATAATCTAGCCTCAAACTATCTATAGTTTTCAATTTCATCCCAGCATACCCTCCTTCTCACACACTTGACCTGTACATCGTGACACCGACATGGTAAGGACTTTTCTGTCTCTACGCCAAAACACTGGTATTCAGTATTCTGAACACCACCACACTGCTCAGCAAAGTTATCTTGCTAGGACCAGATCAACAATCAAGTGGCCTCTTCCAAAATTTTACCCCTCAGACTTTTGTGTCCAGACAATATCTGAAACAATAACTCATTTGTCCCATTCAGTTGGATTTATTCCTAAACGGATGGTAAGCAACATAATCCCCAGGGAAGTGCTACTTCCCATTTGAACCTGTGTGACGTTGGACAGAAGTAATCTGAAGATAGACCCTGAACCCATTTCCTACTTGTCTCTATCTGTAAGGCAGTGCAATACATTCAGTTTCATAAGAGGTGATCTTCCCATAATGCACGTGTTGTAAGTATTCTAAACATACTATTTTCCCTACCCTATGCAATTTATTGAGGGTCCCTGAGACCACACGAAGGTGTAAGTAAGTAGAAAAATATAGGAAGTATTTATTGAGGGAAATAAAGAAGGGCAGAACAGAAGGAAATTAACCCAGAACATATCCAACAAATACCAAGTATAAACTATTAAAATTAATTATTTTATTTGCTTCCCAGACTGTTTGCTTTACCTTTCGACTTTTAATAACTAGATAGTGGTCCTCTATCTTGCTTCTGGTTGATACCTATTTTGCCATGTTGCTGATTCATAGGCAATTTCACACACTAAGTACCAAAACAGGAATTACAGAGCACCAGGGTGAGAGGGAACAACCCGACCATCTTTCAGACAAGGCACCATGGCCCAGCAGCTCTCCCATGGATGCCTCCCCTTTCAGGAGACTGCTCAAGACTGAGAAGCCTCTCCTATCCTTCCACAGGCCTCTGACTGTATGTATCCTCAGGCATTATCATCCTAATTTTACAGATGATGAAACCAGAGCATGAAGAAATTGAGTGGTCTGCCCAGGAGACTCACTCGAACTCTGAATGCTAACGCCAAAATGTCACAACCAGCCCTCCTTGCAGTCAGAGGGAGAACATTTCCTTTACTTAAACGAAATTGCATACTCTTCTTCACAAACAACTTAAAATTAATTCTGGATGGATATAAATAATAATTTCTTGATAAATCCAATGGCAAAAAGACCAGATCAATATCTTCCTTGGAGCTAGTTCTTTATATTCCTTTTTCTTTCTTTCTTTTTTTTTTTTTTTTTTTTTTTGTGGCACCAGGGATTGAACTCACAACCTCACGCCTGCCAGACAGGCGCTTAAGCCACTGAGCCAAACTCCCAGCCCTAGTTTTTGAGGCAGGGTCGCACTATGTAGCTCAGGCCGACCTTGCGCTCGCATTATAGCCAAAGCTGGCCTCGAATTCACAACGCTCCTCCTACCTCAGCCTCCCGAGTGCTGGGATTAAAGGCGTGCACTACCACGCCTGGCTTGCTCCTTATATTTTTATATTTATTTCATTTAATTGACTTTTAATCTTTTAGAGCAGTTTTAAGAAAAAAGCTGAGAGAAAACACAAAGAACACCCATATACCACCCCATCTCTCCAGATCTCTTCTCATACAATTTGCCCTATTATTACATTGATTAGTATGATACATATATTACAACTGATAAGCGATGTGTTATGTCAAGTAAGTTCATAGCTTATATTTGGGTTTGCTTGTGATATTGTACCTTCTCTGAGTTTTGGCCAATACATAATGGAATGTGTGCACCATACAAAATAGTAGCATACAAAATACTTTCATTGCCCTAAAAATCTCCTCACTTACTCACTTCTGTTCTTTCCAAACCTCCAGTAACACTGGTCTTTCATCTGTCTCTATAGTTTTTGCTTTCTCCAGAATAGCATACAGTTGAAATAATATAATAAATAGCCTCTGTATATTTGCTTATTTTACTCAAAAATATGTATATATAAATTGTCCTTGTGCTTTTTCATAGTTTAGCAAGTTACCTCTTTATCACTGAATAGTATTCCATTATATAGAGGTACCACAGTTTGTCTAGCCATTCATCTTGGCTGCTTCCAAGTTGTGGCAACTGTGAATAAGTCTAATACAAATATCTGTGCATAGGTTTTGCCATAAATTTTCAGTGTGCTTAGAGTAAACACCAAAGAGTGCAAATGCTGGATCACATAGAAAGACTATGGATCAAAGTATAGGAAACTGCTAAGCTGTCTCCAAAAATGGCTATAGTATTTGGCAGCCTCATCAGCAACTGATTAACAATTGAGGTGAAATCACAGCAATTGATTGTGACCTCAATTTGTGACCTCTTTTGTCATATCTATTGTGCTTCAATGGGTAAGGTCTGATATTCATTATACTTAAATCCACATAATAATCATTTGTTGATTCTAACTTGCAGTAGGATTAAATGTACTCATTGACTATTCTCTGTTACTTCCTAGATATTCATTAAGCCTCTTCTCTGTACTGGGCAACATGTGGGCATTAAAGATGGAGTCATGAACAAACAATGTGGTCCTAGCAGTCATAGAGCTCACAGTATGGTAGAGGCCGGGGTGCTGACACTCACAATCATATCCAGGAAGAAGAACCAAAGGTCAGAGAGGAGCTTTCGCAGTGAGGCCCCGATGATGGCAGGCTGTAAAGAAAGGGACGGACCCACGTACACATCCAGGAAGACAAAACAAAGGTCCTACAACTGTTTTTGCCTGTTGCCAGGAAGAATGTTTCCTGCCAAGAAAACCAAGGGACAAAAGTGACACAGAAGCTAAAATAAGGATGTACTGGTAGAGGTTTTTGAGTCAAGTACAATGATCATCCCTGAAAGTACTTTGGACAAACACTAATGATGCAGGAATATAGATTTTTAAAATTAATACCACTGTAACAGACTATAGAGTCATACGCCCTATTTTCAAAAAGCTGTACTAACAAAAATTGCTCAGTAAGTTCGAGGGGCTATCTATCAGCACTAAACATGCCTTCTAATTTAAGGCTACTATCCCATCCACCCTCCATGCCTCTGACTTCCACACAGGCCAGGTTTTGCTGGCAGCACTTCAAGCCAGTTCACATTACTTACCAAGGGTTCATGGGGACAGGAACACAGCGCTTGCCCGTCACCACCAGGGCATAACTCATCGTGTTGTGTCAAGGTCAGACCTCGATGCCAATGAAGACTCATTAGGTATGAAAAACCTGAATCAGCAGTGTCTTTGCAGTGACCTGAGGCCTCATGTTGGCACACAGCTCTAGAAGTTCTCAGCCAAGAGGAAAAGAAATGAGCCTAAGAGACAGTTCCTAATTTATATACAACAACAAAGATGGAAGACAGCAGCCCACACAGACAAGGAAGAACAAAAGGGGAAACTAAAAGTACTTTAAGAAACACCAACCTATGAGCTCAGCTGAGCTCTCTCTAGTGAATGATAAGTGACCTACACTGCTGACCCTGGTTTTGTAAAAATACCCTATCAATCAAGGACTTACTGATGCCTTGATCACTGGACCCCAGTCTTCAGAATAGTCAGTACGAGAACAGTAGTGCAGAGTTTGGGTGTATGTGTACTTGCACAAAGGAGTTCGCAGACAACAGAAGTATGATGTGCAAAGAGTATGTGATATAACTGTGCCCTTTTCCTCTCTTCCCTGTCTGGAGACTCTTGTAGCAACACAACTTAACACATTTCAATCCTGACACCAATCCTCTGAAACCTCTGCCTCCTATCTTGGCTCTTGCTCCCAGCTTAAGCCTCATGGAGCCAAGGGCAACTTTTCAGCTCTACTAACATGAGTAACAGATGCCTCAAACTTTAACATGGCCAGCGCAGAACTAGAGGGTATACACATCAAGGTCTGGGAGTTATCATTTGTTTTCTCTTTCCATAAACCCTTCCCTACACTCCATGGCCAATTTATGAGCAATTCCTCATGACTCTGACTTTAAACATAGCCTGGCTACCTCTCTCCATCCCCACTGATGCAGCCCCATCCTCCAATCTCTCTATGCATGGGTGAAAAGAGCCCCATCACTGGTCCACTCCCACCCTCACTCCACTAGGCCAGCCTCCGTGCAGCAGTCAGGGTGACCAGAGCAAAGTCAGATCACCTTTCTTATTGCCCGAGACAATTCAATGGCCTCCAGCAATACTTTGAGTAAAATCTGTATTTCAAGGTTTAGCTTCAAAGCTGCCTATGACTGAGCCCCTGTGCACCTCCTCACCTTCATCCTTCTGGCTATTCACAGTCCAGTGCCAAAAGGTCACAGAGTGAATGTTTCTGACATCCCACTCAAAAGAGGCCACTCCCCAAGCACTCTTTCATTGTGACCTTCATTCCCTGAAGTGTATTTATCACTTTTCATACAACGTGTGTGTGCATGCCAATAAACTTTGCTTAAGACAGCATCTCCAGTGCCCCAAGTACACTCAGGACAGACAAGGTCTTCAGTGAATATTTTATTGAAGGAATGAAACCTGATAAGCCATCACTAAGTTTGACATAGGCAATTTCCCCTCTGGTGCTGCAAATGATTTTTGATTTTTGTTATTATAGATGAAAACAATGCAGCAGTCAGTTTACTCTTAAGGACCATGTGGCAGATAGATATTAATAACTACTGGAGTCCTCCTCAAGCTCCAGAAGAATCGCACAGCCTAAAGACCCAACAAACCCAATCCTTGGGCTGCACTCTCCAGCCAAGGAGTAGAATGACAAGTGGAATTAAATTTAGTATTTAAATAGTTTTGTCCATTTGGGGGCCAGTTTTGCATTAGTTACATGGGCTCTGCTGAGAAGTAAAGGCACTGAGAACAAGCTCAGAATGCACAATAATGGGATGCCAGGACACTCCGTAGGGGCCAGTACATGCAAACCACTGCAACCCCATTTAACTTGCAGCTCACCACAGTACTGTTTGTCATTTTTATTATACTTCCATTTTCTTTTTCTTTTTTGGATTTAGGGCTTGCAAAAATCTTTCGTACTTTATAAGCTTTAAAGTAATGGAAATACTAGTCATTGTTGACTTTGCCCATACCTCAAATTCAATTTTAAAGAGATATCATCAGGGGAGTTAAAAGGCCCTGGGCTATAGTTAAAACAATAGTAAACTGAATCATGTCTCCTTAAATCCCTGTGTGAGTGTGTTTGTGGCAGACTTATAAAGCAAATACTGATGCCAATAATTCTAAGGAGAAAAATTCCTCTGCTTCCAAGATCTAATCCAAAGCAAACACTGCACAGCACGTATAGGTAGGTGTTGAGGGACTGGACGGCTGAGATTTATGTGCAAAGATGAAAAGACCTTGAATGTGTATAGCTTGGCTAAGGAGACATGATAACTGCCCTTAAATATTTGACAGAGTAAATACCAAAAGGGAAAGAAAATAATGGCCAAAAGTACACAAAGAAGGCAATTAGGAGTAATGGGAGTCTTGGGCAAACATGATAAAAAGCTTCCTGGCAGGAAGACCTTGCAGAT
This sequence comes from Dasyprocta punctata, assembly GCA_004363535.1. Classification (NCBI taxonomy): domain Eukaryota; kingdom Metazoa; phylum Chordata; class Mammalia; order Rodentia; family Dasyproctidae; genus Dasyprocta; species Dasyprocta punctata. Next base: position 41,045 of record RJWM01008895.1, read on the forward strand.
GGAAGAATAGTTTGCCTTAGCCCAGGACCAACTTCTATCCTGAGGACTTTTCCCAAGTCCCCCACTATGCCTGCAGCAAGGCTGGCTGGCCTGACTTTCACACGAGGACAGAGTGGCAAGAAGCCCAAGTCTGCAGGGTGATAGCTAAGCCAACTGCTTAGGCATCTCCTGTCGCCACTCTACTGCCCTACCTGAAGCCTGCAGAGGGAGAAAAAAATGCTTCTAGGAGGTCATTTCAGGACCCTGAGTTGGAGCTGAGTCCAAGGTTTCCCTACAGGACTCTGGGTTACTGTGGGGCTGGGGACAAGTGGGGAATGAGATTACTCACCAAAATGCTCTGCACATCAGACTACCTTTGCATACAGCTCGGGTCCCAAAGCACAGTGACAACTGGACCACCTTGGAAATGGTAGCTTTGTAAAACTACTCTTTCTGAGCCTTCTCATGGCCACACCCACTAGCAGAGGCAGCACTAGGATCCAAACCCGTGCAGTCCAGCTCGACACTGTGCATGCAGCTGCTGGAAATGCACCATGAGAGGTTACCAACCTTTCCCAAGAATTTCAAGCTTCAATCTCTGCATTTCTTTCAGAGCTACACAGACACCGTTTTCCTAATTAGCCTGCCATTTCTGACTTTGACGAAGCAGCTGTATCAGTAAGTTGACTGCACGACATAGACAGCTGAATCAGTAAGTTGATTAGTTAACTAGAAAACTAACAAATTTATGGGCCAAAACTTATCAGGATTTACTACCACAGCTATATTCCAAAATTTCTCTAAGTGAATATTTTTAACATTTCTGGGTATTTCCCTAGAATAAAATAAATACAATTTCCTTCCTACTCATTCACACTTGAAGGTGATATATTTGGGGTCTGTGATGTAATTACTGGAAGAATTCCAAATTGCTGGAGCTATGTACCAAACAGTGTGAGCAAAACTGTTGCCTCAGGGACCAGAAACTGCCTGACTCAAATGGGAGAAAGCCTTAAAAACTTTGGCAGTTACTGATTCTTTTCTATGTAATTTGTGTGTGTATGTATTACCAGGGATTGAACTCACGACCTCTTGCTTACCAGGCAAGCGCTAGAGCCCCTGAGCTAAATCCCCAGCCCCATTTTCTATGTAACTTTTCCACATCCTGGTTTATTTACTGGTGACTCCATGGGTTACCATCAACTTCGTCCAGATTTATGTGTGAATAATACAAATCAATTTGTTCAGATTCAAGTCACCTTAACAAGTATTCACCAGGAATATAGCTCAGTGGCACAGTGCCTGCCTGGCAAGCATGAGGCCCTGAGTTTGACTCTTGGTACCAAAAACAAACAAACAAACAAACTAAAAAAAAAAAATTACAAGGTAAGTATTTATTGACTATTTTGTAATAGTAATAATACTGTTAGGAAAAGTAAAACTAACACAACTGCCAGCACTATGCCATTGCCTTTTGTTGTACTGAACCCCAGGAATCTATCCTCATAACGAACCTATGAGGTAGGTATTATTAACAAGTCTATTTTATAAATGACTCACCAGAGGCTCACAAACATAAAGTAGCTTGCATGTGAAGGACAGAGGGGATAGGCAGAACTAGAAGTCAAGTAAACCTGTGATACTCTGTCCTTTTTGCTGTGTCACTGTCCATTGTGCCAGTGCAAGGAAATTACAAGTACAAAATAAGGTGCCTTGACTCATACAGGGCCTGTCTTAAACTGGGGAACTAAGACAAACACATGTATTCTTGTATTGGTGCAATACAGGTCACCAAATGCAAGCACCAAGTGTCATTAGGACCAAGAGGGAGACTTAGCCTCAGGCTCAGCAAGATATGCAACAAATGGGAAAACAGACTTTGAAGAAGATGTATCCAAGATAGGTTAGGATGCATCAGATGAGTATCATAGAACAACTCTGTGGAGATCTTTGAATGGTAATTCCAGGCCACTGACTTCACCATGAGGCACTGAAAAGCTGAGAAGGCCGAGCAGGTGATGACAGCACCTAGGTATGCTGTAGAAAAGCTACCTGGTAGCAGGACACAGCCTTGAGTATGCAGTGGTAGGCAGAGAAGCCAATGTTAAGGTTCTAAGAACCATCTTTGCAAAAAATAATAATATGATAATGGCAGTGAGTCCAAGGAGGAAGCTGCTAAACGGCTGGCAAAAGAGTTTCTCACCTTATAATACAAACTATCAAGATTCATCACTCTTCCATGTAAGAGCCCCGCAGTCACCCTTGGTTATCTAGAACCCTGAAGCATGGAGAAAAAGCTGAGAATGAAGGAGTTACACAGAGACTTTCAAGCAGGGAACACAAACGTTGAAGATCTTTAACTGTTAGTTTGAATACCATGCTTATATGATATTCTTGTTTATATGCTTTCCCAGGTCACAACATATTTAGAAGTAGCCAAACTAAGAAAAATAGCATGCATCCGTAACAAAAAATCACCAATGGCTAACTGACAGGAAAATGAAGGCAGAAAATGCTCACAATCCACAGCAGTTTGGAAACATTTGACCTTAAACTAAACAGTCTCTGTATTCGACTTATAAAGCAGAGGCATCACAAATGTTTGTTTAATGTGATGAGACAGGGCCACAAAGGAAGTATTAAATTACAGTATCATTCAAGTAGGCAGACAGAGAGAGAATACATGGAAGACATATGTCCCACATTTTACAACGTCGATGCTTTAAGTACCTGGGAAGCTTATGCCTGTGGAACATCTACCTAGCACATAAGCAAGAGGATACAATATGCTAGTGCTGATAACAGAACTGCTGGGCTAATCATTCTGGAATGTCTAGATGTTTCTGACCATGCTCCAGCAGAGCATGCACAAATGTCACAGTGTGAACTATTTTGCAGTTAGCTTAGGAAAACCCCGCATGGTGTACACCTCTGCACAGAACCTCTGAACACTAATCCCGAGGCAGTCGGTGGTCCCCATCTCTCCTGGCACCCAGACCGCAAGCTCATGGAGGCCAGGTCTGTCTTGTTCACTTCTCTGTCTTGGGGCCTGGCACAGAACCAGAAGAAGTTTTGAGTACTAGGAAATAAATGAAAAAGTGATGAAACTCAATTGGGGAAATAGTTTTTTGAAATACCTTTTTAACAAATACAAAATACAAAAACTAATGTTACACTCTGAAACTGGAAACCCAGTTGGAATTTCTAGCAAGAGAGTACATGTATTTATAGTCTTTTTAAAAGGTAGGGAGGGTCCACTCCCTGGTGAAAGATCTTTATCTTATGTCCCCACAATACAAGTTCTGAAAGGTCAGACACTGGATTATCAGGGGAAGAGAACACTGCCCTTGGATAGATCCATCTGCTAAGTGCACCCTGATGAGCAGCAGAGGTAAAGGTACTGCAGAAATGAAATCTGCCACTTTGGTCATGAAATGCCAAAAGAGACACCAACACCTGAAACACAAGAGAATTTCCCAAGTAATATCTAAAACCAAAGGCAGCTCTCCATCCAAGGAGTATGTGAAAGTGTATTACCATTCTGGCAGCCAGCAACTACAGACCATCCCATCACAGAAGCCAAGCAGCTGCCCTGGATAGTGGGATAAAGAGCAGATGCCTCAGCTGTTCAGATACACGATAGAGTGCTGGGCATTGAGGTAAGAATTTAAGGAGTCCTAAGAGCCAGATCCACAGGGCTGCAGCACAGAACATGTGACAAATGCCTGGGTGGTGTGATTTTCAGGAAGCTTTGTGGACTAAAGCAGCTTAAAGCTAATTAAAAAGGAAAAAGAAGCTCATTGGTGATTTTATAGATAAGAAAGGGAATAATGAAAAGTTAGAGAGACAAAAATCAAAGGAGCGTAGTGAAATAAAGATAAACACAGCAACACTCTGAAAAGATAAGGAAGAAACAGCTTGGTGTAGAGTCGGGGGAGACATTAAGAGATGAGGCGAAGAGGAGTAGCAGATGCGGCCGGTGTTTGGATGGGCTCTAGGAAGCCTCCCCTTCTGAATTCCTGAAAGGAGCTGCCTCTTAGGAAGGACTGCTAATGCGAGATTCCTAATGAGAAAGTGCAACACTCAGAACAAATGATTGCTGGGGGCCGGGTGAGAAACAGGCAGCCCAGTCTTGGGGAGGCTCTGGGCAAGTGGGTGCCTCTTGCTGTGTTTCATGCCTTCCTTCTAAGCCCCTCTTTCGGGTCGTGCAGTGTGACTGTGGAGCTGAGAGCCACAACCACAAGAACAGCTTAAGAACTCAGTGCCACTGTCCCTGAAATGCCTTTCTGTGGGGCTTCTCCACCAATCTCACCACCACTCAGATCCCCTTTCTCCTTCCCTGAGACACAGCCAGAAGCCTGTCACTTTCTACCTCAGGACACTGACTACAGAAGTACATGTGATGATGAACTAGTTTTCTAACACTAGTCTCCTCGTCACAGAAAAGAAAGATGAGCAAATAAGGTTAGTGCCATTTGCAGTAATTCCCAAAATGGAAAACAGACAGACAAAGAAACAAACAAAAAACTTGGGGGCTATAGCCGAAACTGTAGTACCATTTCTTCTGAGAATAAGATGCACAATAATGGGCCTTGAGTTTCCATTTAAAAAGAAACATATTTCTGTGAGTTCGTCATGTCATGCATTTTCTAACTGAAATTCAGTACTGTAGATATCAGTGTCAGTAATAAAACTATTACCCATTTTGACTTTAGTATGAAGAGTCTGTCGATGAAAAAATATTTTATCTTGCAGTTAAAAATGTTATAATAAATCTTGGGTCACAGCTTTTTCAGCCATGATGCCAACAGATGATTTAAAAAAAAAAAAAAAGAAGAACTCCACCAAAGCCTATCGTTACAGAAGTACAGATGGCCCTCTACATCCATGAATTCCACATCCAGGTATTCAACCAGTCATGGACCAAAAACATTTGGGAACAAAAAGTGTGTCTGTATCAAGTGTATCTACTTTTTATTATTCCCTAAACATATTCCTCAAGCAATACAGTCTAACAACTATTTATATATATTACATATACACAGTCTTCAGACTGTCTTATCATTTAGATGTGATTATACGTATACAGAGGATATGCATTGGCTATATGCAGACATTACACCATATTTTACATGAGCATCTGCAGATTTTGGTATCCATAGGACCAATCCCCCATAGGTCTCCCTGTACTTACTCAGGCTACGAACAAGGGCAAAATTCCAAAACGATAATTGCCTATGCTGAACCCATTCAAAGGGCAGCATACAAGTCTATGATTAGAGAACTGGATTAGTCAAGACGCAGAAGTTTTTTTCTTGGCCAAAACCTTGAGTGTTCTTGATCAAACACTGGGGTGAAATCAACTCCTCAGTCCAATGAATCCAAAAGCAGAAAAGTCTAAGAATTTTCTTTTAAGGCGCAATACTAACTTTTTGCCTTCACATATACTGGAGAGTCAAGTAAAGGAAAGCTGTAACTTCCTATATATGGACCTCCTTAGAAAAGGATAGAGCCCCATGTAATTGTGTTTATTAAATGCCTCCCATATGCCAGGCCCTGTGGGAGGATGCTGCCTTTCAGGACCCATAGACCTGGGATAAAGCGAAGGGCACTAAAGTTGCTAGTGCATGTATAATGAGTCCCACACAAGGAGGGGCTAGTTCTCCAATAGTAGGGTAGAGAAGAGTCTTACGTCACCTTAACAGATTTGTAGGGTCACCTGCCACAAGGACACTAATAAGCCTACTTTGAAGAAGGAAACTAAATTTTAAAAAGTCAGTCAAAATGAGTTGTTCCTGGTCCTAAAACAATATAATCTCACTCTTTTTCCCACATCCCCCGAGTTTCTGATGTCCAATATAGAAATAAGCCAGTTCTCTATTTAGGGTATTTATTGCAAGGCATTGTCAGATTTGATAGCAATTCAGGCAGCAGAAAAGCTGTGGCATCGTTTTAGTTATCATTGTAAGAAATAACCAATAAGAAAGAGTGACGATCTCTATCTCGGCTGTCTCCAAAATGAAAGGGAGCACATATTACAAACCCTAAAGAGCACTGAAATTGCATTTCTAAGTTCCCATGCTACCAGGAAAGTTCACTGGGTAAGAGATGGAGCTGGGGGTTGGACAGACAGGGGTTTGACTCCAGCTTTGCCATTTGCAGGGTTGGAAACTGATTCCTTATGCGTAAAGGGATGAAGGTGTAATAGCAACATTTGTCTGTTAGTGTGGGCATGAAGACCCAGTGTGGCCCTGTCTATAAAATGTGTAGCACAGTGTCTGCTGTTATCAAGACTCTACCAACACTGCAACACAGCCCCAGCCCCGAGCCATATATATCTTTGACATTTTCCTCATTACATTTGTAATTGCCAAAGTCAGCCATTTGCTGCAACCCCATATCTTGTTAAAAATGTGTGCACAATTGAAATTGGACACTTAAAATGGTAAATGTTCTGATATTTATTTTACTCCAATTTTTAAAAATTATAGAGAAGGGAAAAGCCACAGAGAAAGTAGTAAAAAGACCAGTGGTTTCCAAGAGTACAGTAGATCTTTAGGGTAGTGACCTCCCTGGCATGACACTGTTATTATGCATTATTATTTATTAAAAACTGTAAGACACAAAGAGTGACCCCAGGTATAACCTATGGACTTTAAGGAATAATAATTTATCAATAGTCACTCATCAATTGCAAGAAATGTACCATGTTAATGCAAGATGCAATTAGATGCAAATTAGAGAGGATGTGGTGAACTATATGGAATCCATCATACTTCCTGTTCAGTTTGTCTGTAAATCCCAAACTGCTTCCCCCAAAAAGTATGTTGCTTTTAAAAATGAGAAGAAAAATGAGTAATGATTATGCCATGCCAAACAAATTCACTGTGATCTGAAATACAAACAGAAAACTATGGCAAAGGCTAGCTGATATTAAAAAAGTAAAAATCAGTGTCATGTCATTCTCCCTAATGCAGGTTCTTTGACAGTCCAGATGACCTCTCTAGACCAGTGTCCTCCCTGGTACTGAGCTGGATCAGACACTGCGTGAGGCATGCGGCATGTACTGCTGCAGAAGACGCATCCATACCCTGTCCCCCTGCCATGGCTTGTTTCTTGGTCATTATAAGAAGTGACACAAATGGATGACTGTGAATCACACCAGAACAGTCTGACCATTCCAAAGCAGGGCTATCACACCTGGAGGAGGGAAACTTTGTTTACAGTCTTCCTTCCTCATCCATAGCAAGGGTCCATGGTTGAGGTCTACTCAGTTCAGTGATGTGGGGGAGCAACCTGTAAATGTTGGCATGAGACAACGTAAGTCATGATACGAGTAGCATCTTTCCAGTTTCCTGTATTTGTGTAAGCTAAAAATAGCTATCAGAGACCCCTAGTTTTCTACAAAGCTGAGACTCAAACACTAAGCATGCAATGGGGGTATGGGGAAGGGGCAAGAGAGACCCTGTAAACAATCAGCGATCTGTCTGAATTTGGAAAGATCTGGATTACTTCATGGCAGAGCAGAGGCCGGTGGGCATGGCATAAGGCTTAAAGCTGCTATGGACCACGACGGAAACAGTCACTGAACACCCCATTCAATAACTCAGACCCTCACAAAGAGAAAGGTATTTCTTTTCCAGTGCTTCCTCGAGGCTCTTAACAGAGGAGAAGCAAAGTCCCAGCCAAGTATTTCCCTTCAACAGTAGTGGTTTAAAACTTGCTTCCAAAATAAACTTAAGGGTAAAAGAAGTCAATGTCAAAATAAAAACCTGTTAAACATTGCTGTTTAACATTGCTGTATTACTCAGATAAGGCAAAATTATAAAGAAACTAGAAAGGGAATCTGGGTCATTCCAACTCATTTATTTTACTATTGGGGAAACTGAGGCCCCCCACAACCCCTAGAGGACAAACAATTTATAAATAAAGGTCACAGAGGTAATAAACAGCTGAACTGTACCCCAAACAGGGATCCAGTGAATCCATCTTCAAATTCTTCAAGGAATATAAACTTGGACGGACGTCATGTCAAGCAGAAAAGAACTGAATAGGGAAAAAACCGCCAAAGCACAGTTAGCTCTTCTTCATGGCTTCCAACATGTTAATGACAACGACAGAAAGCAACGCATAGAGTCCTTCTTTTCTCCTTGCCTCCTTGATTTGTTCACCAAGTATTTGAGGAGCCAGGCAGGAGGTGGGAGGAGGAAAGAGATGCAAAGGCACCTGAAGACAAGCTGGCCCTGCCTTTCAGGGATCCTTGATCTAATCAGATGTCCAGACACCAGGTAATGAAGCACTGCCTGAGGCAGCTCCAGGGAGACTCCAGGGCGATGTGCCCAGCAACCAGAGAAGGGAGACTCTGGAGAGCTGAGAAAGAGGCGAGCGAGCAGACTCCACAGTGCCCCTTCGTAATATCGTCTGTCAGTCACTAGTAATAAGGGAAGTGTAATATTCTATTACCACTTCCTTTAATTATCTGTGACATGGAAAATCTGACTTATTTCAGCAGAATAAATTCTTAAAACTTCCTTTAAACTGTCTCTAAATTTTAAAAAATTATATTCTTATCAGAAAACAAAGCAAATGCATGCCTACAAACAGGTACAAACACACACATACCACAGTACTATTGCTCAACTACATATATTACAGAGTATTCACAAAAATATATATTTCTAAAGAGGCACTGCAATATTTTTTCCCTGCAGTGAAGAGGAAATCCTACATACCCTTCTTTTAAAATTCCCAGTCTGGTTCAAGGCTTCTCAGAATGAGGTACAGCTGGACTCCAGGGCAGAGTGGGGGCTTGACACAACTCTAAATCCTCCTCTAATTTTACTGAACCAATTCTGTGGTGCAGGGCCCAGGAATCTGTATTTAACAATCTCTGCATGGCAGCCTTTAGCCTCACTGCAAGTCTGGATGTTTTTCTCTGGATTACTTTCTTGCAGGAGGAAAACAACAGTTTAAATATGCCCATCTCACAATACACTGGTTTCAGCTGCTCACTGTCTGACAGGCACGACCTGAGCTGGGAGGGTAGTAATTTGCTCTACTGGGTGGGAGCATCTGCCCACACACAAGCCTCAAGTGGGAAGGAAGGAGCTTGGTACCAAGGGTGGAGCCAGTGCAGCCACCCACTCACGCAGGCACTGAGGGGTATTCAGTGATCAGGGACCACCACTTGCCAGACCCAAATAGCCAGAGAGCCACAGAAGGGTGGTGTCTCTCCCGAACCAGGGTTGGATCAGACCCTCCCTACTTCAGCTGGCAATAAATTACTCATCTGCACACTTCAGCTTCAGCCCATTCCTGGACCGCTACCTTCTCCACTCTACTGAGGTCAGGCTTTATCTCCTGGGATTCAGGAGGTACTTTCAAAGTTTACACTGATCAGTCATTTCTCCAGTACTGTTCTTATCAATGATTTGTCATCTGTCTCCTAGTCTGGAGGGAATATGAGGTCCAAGTTCTGAAGCATCCCCCTCAGGAGGAGGATATCCTGCTCCAGAGTTCCTGGTCATGCTGCTCCTGGAACACTGTCCCCGTTCCTCCTCTAGCGCTCCATTGCCACTCGTGGGACACTCCAGCCAGTCGATGTGGACGGCACCCTCTCTTCTAATCTGCCTCTGCACACAGACCCACATCTATCTCCATCACCTGTCCCCTTCAACAGAACTGTGTGTCTTTATGATAACACTCAGTGCTGTCACCTCCTAGGACAGCTCTACGTGCAGATTTCATCACCAGCTCCAGAGGATAAGCTTCTCTGGGGCCAAAGCCACCTTCCTTGTCTTTAAACTCAATGGCTCGATTCCTACCAACCACACACAGTCAAGACTCAGCAAAGGCTCAGTGGTTAAAGCAGCCCAGGATATTCTAGCATAAACACCCCAACATACCTGTAAGTGACCCAGTAACATTACACTACTTCTGTATTATTTTTACCTAGTATGAAAATAAATATTATATGGATGCTGGTGAGCTCAAGGCCAAGGTCACCCACTTACCAGCAGCTGTGTGATCTTTGGCAAGGAACTTCATTCTATCTGTGAGTCAACTTCCTTCCCTACAAGACAGGGAAATAGTAATATCTGACCCTTAATATCACTGTAAAGACTAAATAGACTTAGACATGTAATAGGATTAAGCCAGGATTGGCCATTGGAAATATTTAAGAAATGTTGTTAGTTATTAATTTGACCATTATTATTATTGACCCAAGCACTATGCTAGATACTAAGAATACAAAAAGTAAAATAAAATCAAAACCTCACTCTAGCATGGGAGTCAGAGGGAGTTTAACTACATACACAAAGCAAGTACCATACTAGGACCTAGACAAGGTACAGATTTTGAATCTACCAAAAGAGTCAGCAGATGGAGAATGCTCTCAATACCTGGTAGCTTTCAATTGTTAGAGATGCTATTAATTCTTGCCAACTTCCCAGGGCTTTGAGGTCCTAGAGAGGGGGATGCTAGTGGTGACAATGCGTAGCTGACAGTCACAGGGTTTAAGTTCTTTGTATAATGCCATCATATCCATGTGTGTAAGATGACGGGGGAACGAACCCTCCTGGAACTTCAGGTTGGAGGTAAGGCTGCGATATCATACCTCTGATGGTGTCAGTGTGTCTACACTACACCTCCAGTACTCATCACTCCTCTGCATGGCCTCCTTGCACATCTCCATCAATTACCTAGCTGGGACCAGGTAGGAACTATGGTTTGGTACTCACGGTCATGGTCAAGAAATCTATCATGGCAGGCTGTACCATCAGGATGGCTGCCAGAAGAGTCTGATGGCTGGGAAATTAGAAGGACAGACAGAACAAACATTGACGGTAGCTTAAATGCCTCATTTTTACCTGGACTTCTTTAACAGCAAGGATTGGAAACCTAACTCAAAGGTGCTTTTGTAACACAGGGAATTTGCTAGCTCACATGGTAGAAGGTCTAGAGATAGGATCTTACGGTGACCAAGGAAAGTCTCTTTGAGATCTGATATTTCATCAGTGACTAGAATAAAGTGCAAGGCAAGCCACATGGCTATCTAAGGATAAAGATTCCAGGTAAGAGACAGCAAGTACAAAAATTCTGAGGGACACAGACGGAAGTGAGTAAAGGGAAAGGCAATGAGAAGAAAGGTCAGGTTGGTGACAGGACCAAAGCAGCTCAGATCTTACACACCGGGGTAAAGATTCTGGTGAGTTACTGATTAGACATGCCCATCCCTGGAATCTGCCCCGTTTTCACTTTGTGGACTAAGGGTCAAGAAGCGACAGATATTCACGGAAAATCAGGAAATGGAGTATGGATGCTGAGTACAGGGAAGAGGAATCATCTACTAGTGGAAAAACACAGAATCCTACAGCTTACTCTAATCAGAAAAAGCCGTACTTCTCAAATCACAGTATGTTACCACTGAATGTTCACCAATTGATGAATGGATAAACTATGGTACATCCGTACAACGGAGCACTACACAGCACTAAAGCATCCATAAATGTTTCTTCTTTCTGTTCTTTTGAAATCAGTTTCTAAAGAAATATGCCTTTAGTCTAATTTCATTCTCATTTATTTTCAAATACAAGAGGCACGGAAATTAGTCTGACCTATATAGAGCCATTGACCTCTTTCTCAATGATAAATGAATTGTTAAATGTACTGTCAACAGCAAGTATAGTCAGGAGCCACTCAGGAGGCTCAGGCAGGAGAAACCAGAGTCCAGCAGTTTGGCACCAGCCTAGGCTGCATAGTGAGATCCAGTGTCAAGAAAAAAGCTATTAACAAGTCTATAAAGCACTATGAAATGTAGCAAAAATGAGATGTATTAAAAGATGGCAAGAGGAGTAGATAGCCGTACAAATACGTGATAAAACAAGTATACTTAGTATCAGTGGTACAAATAAAGAATAGTGTAGGGGTGTTTTTGATTTTGCAATGTGCTTGAACATTTTCACACTAAATTCTTGGGAATAGAGAACATTATCATTCAAATCAAAATAAATAACTTTGCTAGAAATAGTATTTTTTAAGTAGTTTAAAAAATCAGTAAGATTAAAATGCCTATAACCTAAGTTTTTCTAACACTATTTTTCTCTCAGTACTGTCATATTTCCTTGATCTTTGTCACCCTTAAATGTGAGGTGACCACTGTGACTTGTCACTTTTGGAGAACTCTTTCCTCCAAAAAAATAACCTTCCAGCATCACTAAATAAATGCATGTAAAAGCAATACTAGATTATTCCATAAAATATTTAAAGGTTATCACAAATTATACTCATTAGAGCCACAGGAAAATTGGGGTTTGGTGAACTCAGTTTTATTTTCCACCCTGAAATTAACAGGAACTGGAGTCATCATGAGTAGTTTTAATTCAACCCACTGGAGTGCATCTTTCAACTCGCTTGCAAAGAACAGTGTTGCCGCCTTAAAGGTCTATTGTGTAAATTACCGACAACTTACACAAATGATTTCAATTTCAAATATTTTTTTGTAGGTAAAATATTCTGATCAGATCTCTAGTGCTTCAAAAAGCATCTGAATCTGATTGTTCCCTCAGTCTCTGAATACTTGCTGGGCATCTGCACTATAGAGGCACTGGCCTGCCTGAACCAGAGACACACGGTCCTTCTCCTTACCCCTCATTTTCCAAAGGGAAGGAACAACAAGCCAGGTGCATTGAAAGGGACCGTAGGTGGGATCTGGAAAGGCCTTCGTATTAAAGACTTGGTCCCCAGATTGGTACTACTGAAAGCTGGTGAGCACTTTAAGAGTGGGGTCTACTAGGAGATCTTTGGTCACCAGGGGCGTAGCCTGGAAGGGGATAACAGCCCATCTCTTCTGCTTCACTCTTCTGCATCCCAGTCATAAGCTCAGCAGCTGTGTCAGTTACTTTTCTCTTGTTGCTAATTTTAAATACATATGAGTTCCATGCAAACAGGGCAACCTGAGAAAAAATGATACAACAATGGTAGATGCAATGAGAAGTTAGAAAGTGGAGGTGAGGTTCTGGGGTGGGGTGGGATGAGTTCTCATCAGAGAAGGCTGCTCCCAAGAGAACAGTCAGAAGCGAACCCTGAATTCAACAAGGGTCCAGGGTTTGGGAAAGACTATGCCCCTCAGAGAGAACACCCCACGCAGACAGTGGAGAAAGCCTGCGCTGGCATGCACAAGGAGTTAGAGGGAGTTCTGTGTGGGAACCTAGTGGGAGAAGGGCTGGAGAGGAAAAAGACACAGCCATGCAATCAACTCACCAACGAGTTTCCATCCAAGTGTAAATGAAACAAAAAATGATGGGGGGGTGATAAACTCCCTGCAATAACACACTGAACTATCAGACTTAACACCACTAGCTCTTGTACATAAATTCTAAAGACTGCAAAAAAAATTCTAAGATCAATGATAGTAACATGGCTGTGGGGATAAGGGACTGTGTGTGATGCTGCTAACAGCTGATGATGCACGTGCTGATAATTAGAAGGAACAATTAATGAGCACTTAGTCCATGTCCAGAATTGGGACACACGTTACAGAACATTGATTCCTCATACACCATGAGTCAGGCCAGTCCTGGCCCTCATTCTATAATTGACTATCCTGAGCCTCAGAAAAATACCTTCCCCTAGTCAGACATCTCTCAAGAGGCAGAGTCAGGACTTGAACCTGGATCTGGGATGTTCCAGAGCCTGTTTTTCACCAGTTCATCAAGTGGCGCATAATGTCTAAGAGCTTTGGATGGTACCTTAAGGAACTTGAGAAACGAAGTGCGGTACCAAAAGGCATTCTCTGGCCTATCTCCTACCTCATTCGAGCACAAGGAAACATAAACACACGCAGATATGGGGGTGGCCAGAGGAGGGGAGATGTAAGAAAGATACAGAAACAAGAACATAGGTAGGAGTTGTCTTCAAGTCAAGTTTATCATCTTTTCCTGTGGCAGCCACAACCTGTTCACAACCTGCTTGGTTCATAAAAGAAAAAGAGAGCACATGTGTCATGCTGGGCTATAGTTCATGTTTTTCTTTCTGGCCCAAGGTAAACAAGTTGTGCTATTTAATTCCTGCGTACCCATCACCTAAGCTATAGGAGAAAAACATCATTCCCAAATGTTTTCTTACTGCAGCGCCTTTGTGCTCCAGTGATTGCTGTAATTTAACCTCCATAATAAAACAGAATCATCACTGGATGACAATTCATAGCACAGTTTCAGAACTGTTTACTTCTTCCATGGAGCTGCATTGTGATTACGATTTACTGGTGTTTGTCTGCCTTTGGAAACTGGTTGCACAGCCCTGCTAGCAGCCATCAGGTCAGACAAGGTGCTTACCTCAGACAGTTACACATTTTGGACGCAAGTGGTCAGGCTGCATCTTAATGGCCAGGAAGGGGTCTGTGACTTGATCTTCTGGTGTGGACAATAAAATAGATTGTAAAGCATTCCAGTGATTTGCCTGTCCATGGTACAGCCTTGCCTCTTCCCAGTAAATCATTTTGAAGACATACTCGGAAGCTCGGTGTTATATAACACCCTCTCTATAAGTGGCAAGCATGAAGATGCTGCTTGTAATGAGGCCAATTGACCGGCTGGCTTATTAAGGGAGGAAGGGCACAAAGAAGTAGCACAAGGTAATACTGGAAAAAAAAAAAAGGAAGGAAGAAAGACAAGACGTTCAACTTTAGAGGCAAGTAAAAAAAAATCAAGTATCAGTAGTAGTAACAAAAGGGCTGCCAAGCTTTCCTAGGCTTTCCGGGCCCCTGCCTGGTTGGTGGCAGCCTGGACAAAGCAGAGGGCTTCCCTGTGGATGTGACCCTCCACAATGTCCTAGTGACCACCCCACAAACCAAAGTGAACAGGGATTCTTCTACACTACCCCCTCTACTATAGTATTTGCCATAGAACTAAATTTTTAATTTTTCCATTATCATGTATTAACTGTAAAAATACAGTAGTCACAGTGTGACATTTCAACACATGCATGTTAGTCTGTGTTGGTCCTATCAGTGTAATTACAATTTCCCTCTCCTTATCCCTTCTTTATGTTTGAAAGTGTCAAGCTTCTCACTTCTAGAGCTTCATAAAATACATAATAGATTATGGTGAACTGCAGTCATCCCAGAACTCTACTCTTAAACTTCCTCAAATATTATTATTAAGGGTTCTGTCATATGTATACTTTCCCACAGATTATACTCATATTAGAGCAATTAATAATAGCAGACACTCTTAATGAAGCAAAAATATTATGTGCCAGGCACTTGGCTAAAATGCTTCATATAGTTTTTTTTCACATGATCTTCAAAATAACTTCCTTAGATGGGTCACGCAATACCCATTGTATAGTTAAGGATTGGGTAAGATTATCTAGCTAGCAAATGATGGGACAGGATTTGAATCAAGGGAGTTTAGGGCCAGAACCAGAGCCTACTTCTGGTCTGCTATGCTACATATTCACATATGCAAATCCAAACAAATTACCACGTACCAAGTGTTCGCTCTGTTCTACACTGGGTGATACTGTGCCCATGTTTCTCACTTGATCTTCTGATCGGCTTCCATCTCAGTGGAGAGCAAACACAAACTACCTCCACCAGGGACCCCGTGTGTGATGGAGCCGCTTAGCACCTGTCCTACTCCTGTGTGAACAGTCACCATGACTGCCACATGTTACTATGTCCATCTTACAGATGAAGAAACAGAATGGGCTGTGGTCTCACAGCCAGTAAACAACAGCTACCTCAGGTCTCCACTCCCCTCAAACCCACTGTCATATGTATCTTCCCAAAAGGGAAGACCAGCTTCCCCAGAGTTTACTGAAATATCTAAGTATCCCAGAACTCCACAAAGCAAAGCAAACAGTACGGGCAAAGGCCCAGCATTTCCACTTTGATGAGAGAAGGTGATACCCCAGGCTAGCCTCCTTATATTGCTAAGACCAATGAGACAAATTAAGGGCCACTGCTGAAAGTCAGCAAATTGTATACTGTTTCCTTATAACTGCTTTCAGAGAGCTGAGACCCAGTGGGGTGCAAGCTCTAGAATTGAAGGGTGACTGTCCCTCTCGGGCTGACTCCCACCACTGAGTGGGAAGGGCAGACTCCCCCAAAATAGGACAGTCCTGAACTGGCCCATTCACTAAATATAATGCAACTCTGCTTCCCTGAAAACAGCCTTCTCAGGGTGTCTCCCAGAACAACAGAGGTTATTGCAACTTCCCAGCATTCTCCTTCTGAGTTTGGCCTGGGGTCCCATGCTCCATGAGCTGCACAAAGAGCCTGTTTTTTCCAACCACCAAAATGCACTCAGCCGGAGGAGAGGGCTGGATCACAAAGGGGCTACAACTCCCACTGCCATATGAAGGAGCCATCTCACAGCTGCTGTCTCTAATTGCTTAGAGTGCGGCACACCTTGGGGGAGGGGAGGAGTGGGTGAATGTATATTAAATATCCAGAAGAGGGCAGCGAATACAGCAGGGCAGCCCTGTTGCCCTGGGCACAGGAAAAGGGAAGTGACTGATGTGCTGCATCACTGAGACCAAGACACAGACCTTCGTTCGCACTGCTTCCCCTCCTCAGGAAGACACGCACACCGCCCCAGGAATGCCTGGTGCCTGCTCGGGCTCCTGCAGGAGGTGCAGGGATAACAGAGGGCACAGAACGCACCCAGCTGCTGCCCTGGTGGGAGGTGAGGGAAGCATTCAATAAACAAACAAAGGGCCACCTTATTCCAGCGAGCCCCCCACTTTGCAGCCCTCACAAGAGCCCCTATCTTGCAGGTCTCAACCCCAGGCCCGCTTCCTTCTTCCTTTCAACTCACTCCACTCTCAGGCCCAGGACCAGACAGGCTGATCTTCTGCCACAGCTCTGCCTTGGCTGCCTGCCTGGCCCGGGGTGATGTTCCCCCTTTGCTCCCCAGGCCCCCTGCATGGGTTCCTCTGGAGAAGCCAAGACTCCCTATTTCACAGCTGTCTCCACACTCAAACTCCTGACTCAGTATCTGTCTCCCCATTCCCCTGCTCCATGTGGCAAGCAGCCGGCATTTCATCCTTATGGCTGAAAGTCTGGTTAACCATAGCCAAATGGAAATCCCAGACTGATACAGCCCGCTGCCCACACTCACAGCCCACAGGGTGGACAACACAGTCAAGGAAAGGCAGTGTGGGTAAACATTTGCCCCACCCACACACAGGCCTAAGATGGGAGAAGGTAGTTTGGGACCGGAAGAGAAGACAAATAAATTGCATCTCTATACTCAAGTCTTTCTTTTCTCCTCCTTGAAATGACAGGAATTCTCCAAGAAATATATCGTTCATTCCACTTGCAACAGGCATTAGTTCAAAGCATTACTCACCCATCCAATTCCCAGCTGTGGTTACCAGATAAATCAGAGAACCTGAACTTGATTTATGGACCCAGATACATTTCAAAACAGCACACGTAGACATGAGTACACCCACATGTCTTACACGTATGTAAATTATATCTCAGTAAAGCAGCTTAAAAGATTGCAAAGAAAACACTGGATGCTATGTTTTCAGGGTTGGACCAGTAATTAGATAACTGTGATTTAAATGCTAACTCTCAGTTATTAAGAAGTTACACACTGACAAACATCACAGAGGAGATGTGAGAATCTAATTTAAAGTCATTGACTATGCAAATGTGAAATTTCAAAACATATAAATGCACCACACTGTGATAAAAAGGAAGGATATATGGGGCTAATTTCTTCCTGTTAATTCTGCTAAAATAATTCTTTTATTGTTGTGCTCCTACCATGGTGAGCTCTTTATGCTGTTGTTGATGTAGGCTTAATGCTCTCTTTTTTTTCTAGGATGAAGTTTGATGAATTATTTTTCCTATAAGGTGCCTGCACAAAGAGATAAGTGCCACATATTCAAATGCAGCCACTTTGAGCATTTTTCATCCTCTCTCCACGGGAGCGATGTGTAGAGTCACAGTCACCATCCTACTACAAAAGCGGGAGGGGGATCACTGGGAATTTTGTTTCCTGGTTCTGAGGAAGGTGAGGAGTTATGTACATGGGTCAGGTCTTCTCTGAGATTGGGAGGAAACACAACAAAATGAGGAGGACGTTTAATGGATAAGGGCCTGATTCAGGAGCTAATGTGTGGCACTGGCTGAACCCAGGAGCACTCTCTATATTTTATATCCCCAGTGCTTTATATTTTATTTTGAGAGGGGTCTCACTAAATTACACAGGCCAGCCTTGAACTTCCAATCCTTCTGCCTTGGCCTCTGAGTAGCTTGGAATACAGGTGTGTGCCACCATGCCAGCTCCCACATCTTTTTATAAAGCTTTCTTATCCCAAGGCCTGTGAATGCTCTTCCCTCTACCCACACCCAAGTATTTTTTTACTCTAACATCATAGAGTTGTGTCATTTCAATGAGATAATATGTGTAATGCACAGCACAGTCGCTAGGCAAATGAGAAGCACTCAGTACCATGAGGATGATGATATTCATGTCTGTGGTGACTACAAGGATGACAAAGACAGCGCTGGGCTGGGGATGAAGCTCAGAGAAGGAATTGTGAAAGATGTAAATGTCTTGCATCTGAGATTTCACATAATCAAAGCTTCACATAATCAAACTCTGCTACAGCTGTTAAATGAAGCTGTAGCTCTCATCGGTCTCATGCAGGGGTTGCAAACACAATGCTCTCTGAGGCCAGAGTAGCCACACAAATGCTTGGAGCTGCATGGACCTCAGTAACTGGTGTGGTTCACACTGACTGTTGCTATGTGGGAGTGGGAGCCATGGATGGCTATGCTTCTCTTTGTCAAACTTTAAATCTGACTATCTTCACATCACTTCTTATTTTTATGCTTAACTACTTCTCCTTAAAGCCTAAATGGACTGACTAAAAGATTGCTATGACCAGGCCTTGCTGGGGAACCATGAGTGTGCAATTCTGCTACAGTCACTTCTGTCTTACTTTCCCGTGTCTGAAGCAGTGCCTGGGAAAGGGGAGGGCTCCTGCCTGTTCCGGGCCTTGCACGCACATTCTCTCTCACACACACACCTCTAGGAGAATGCCACTGACGCCGTTCTATGCTCATTCTGCCAAGCAAAGGCTAAGCATCCTTCCCCAGGACTAAATTACCTCTGTTATACCTGGTCCCAGGAGCCTATCTGATTTCCCCACATGGACCACAACAGGTCCCCAGACCACTGTCCTTGGATCACGGCTGAACTGACTACAGTGACAGACTCCCAGCAGAACGAGGGAAGGAATCCACTGGCACTATGGGGAAGTCGTCTCCAAGGCAAGCTGCCAGTTCGACAGGCCACTAGCAGAGGCCCAGCACTGCCTGCACGCACCACTCCCCTGCCTGTCCACTGCACACCTGCCCGGGCTGCTTCCATGCCTCCTCTGCAGCTGGCACACCTGCACTCACTTCTCGGTAAAACCACTGAGAGCCAGTAAGTATCTTTGTCCAGGTGGTGTTCTCACAGAGTCCTCCTAGTTGAATCCTGTTCATTGGCTGATACAGAGATAACCACAAGCAATTCTCAGCTGACCCAGGTGAGGAGTCTGCTTTCTGATATCCACAAGGAGCTTCCCTAGGACCTCATCAAACATCTTAATGAAACACTCCAGAGTTACTGGGTGTAGGGAAGAAGATGGGGCTAAGTATATTCCCCAGGATTTGGTTTCCCTCCCCAAATGACAAAAAATAATCAATTAAAAAGCACAATGGAAAACAGTCTACATTTGTTCCTGATAATACACAGCATTATGTGTTGCCTACTCAAGCAGCCAGCAAGTCTGGGATGTGCAATAAACGACATCCCAGCTGATTTTTAACAAAGACTCTGATTACTCGCAAGGGCTGTCATCTCTCTGCTGAATGCAGCGTAAATGAAACACCAATGAATTCCTACCTTTTCATTTTTCCCTCATAACCTAATTTAGCAAACGTAAATAATTTTACTATTTGCAGGCCCAGCTACTCCTCACCTCCATATTGGAAACTGAGCAAAAGGCCAAAAAGCTACAACTGATACCACCAACACACCTCCAGTTACACATATTCAATTTGCATTCAAAATGTTTCTGCAAACCCTTAATTTGTTGCTAGTAATTTATAAAATTATAGCTAGTGGTCTTGTATCATTATTATTATGGTTTTATCCTGTCATTTGGATCTACTGATGGGGACACTTCAGTGATTCACTGTAATTTCCTCCCACCCACAAACCTTTTAAGATTTCTTTCACCTTGACTGAATACGTATTAAGTGGCATTATTTTCTACCTGGCCCACTGTATTGAAACAACAATGTAATACTCTAAAAAGAACTGGAACTGTAACAAGCACTGTGTGGCAGTACTGCTGTGACCTGAGCCCTGCCATCCAGAGTAGTTCAGCTGAGGCACCAGGCATATACCCCACCTGCAGGCTGACACCTGGATTTTCTTGGACAGCAAGTCAGGTGGCCAGAGAGTACAGTGGTTCAGATTGATATCTCTGCATGGGCTTTTTGATGGGACGTAATTACTACTTCAGTTGATGGCTGAAAACAGTGCTGTGATTTCACACAGGGCCTCAACAGCCATGAGCCTCACTTTGCCAGGATGCCTGGTCTACTTGGTCTTGATCAAACCACTGAAAATTTTTCAAAACTGAATTTTGTAAATGAGAAATAAAAAAGTGTAAGGCTTGGGAGCCCAGACAGTGTGCCCCTGAGAAGGCAATGTGTGAAGCTGTGAGTGTGAAGCCAAAGGAGCAATGGAAAACCTAGAAGCTTGAAAAAGCCAGGAATGTGGATCATCTAAGAAAATCTGCAAGGATTGAGCAGAGCGACTCTAAGAAAGAAGCCGTGGGAGCTACAACCACAGGAAATGCCATAGGGGTGGAGTCACACAAGCCTTTTGGAGCTCACAACTTACCATAGACTGCTTTGAATGTTCTACATGGAACTACAGCATTTAATGTGTGTCCTGCTGGATTTTGGACTTGCTTTGGTCCCAGTGCTTTGTATTCCCCCTGTTTGTAACTTTTGGAATGGAAATGTCTATCTTGTGCCATTGAATATTAGAGGTTTTTAGTTTTCTTTTCATTTGTACCAGGGCTCACAGCTAAGAGTCTGTCTCACACCTTCGAGGAGACTTGGAACTTGGACTTTTCAGCAATGCTGAAACTGTTATGACTTTGGCAACTCGTAGAGATGCACTAAAATGCCTTTTTCATAAAGGGATGTGCATGAGTCTTTTGGGGGGCTGGGGCAGAATGTTATAGTTTGTGTCTAGACGTCCCCCCAAAGCCTCAAGCAGTCATGGGGGTGGGTTCCAGAGTATGTGATTGATTCATGGTCCAATGCTGGGTTTATGGGTACGACTGCTACACCCATCCTAGGGCGGGTAGCCTAAATATACTATAAGGGAGGGAAAGAGGCTTGCTCGCTCGCTCTCTCTCCTCTCCTCTTCTCTCCTCACCTTTGGCTCTTGTTGCTTTTGTTATCTTCTGCCACTATTAACAGTGGCTCCTCTGCCACACCACCCTGACATGTAGCAAACTCATTATGGACTGAAACCTCCACAAACTGTGAGCTAAATAAACCTTTCCTTCCTTCATTTTGGGCATCAGGTATTTTGTCTCAGCAATGAGAGAAAAGTAACCAAGACAACTGTAAAACTTCCCTCCATGATATTCAGGGAGTAATCACCCCCAAATTTATGGAAACCTTCTTGAATCTGCTCAGAATATCAGCTTGTTCTGTTTCTCAGGGGTAATAAGCTCCCCATGTTCACCAACTGCCTCATGAGAAGAAATGTCTGGCAAGCCCATGGGGACAGACTTTAGCTCTAGTGTCTCACCTGTGGCTGTGACCAAAAGATGGTCCACAGTGGGGAACTCCACAGTAACACACGGGTTCTTCAGTCTAGTGAAAGCCTGCCAGACTGTCTCCCTTCTCTTCCCTCTCTGAAAGAATCAAGATCAATTCCAACCAGTCTCATCATTCACAGACATACAATTTTTAAATGTGTTGCATAACCTTCCATTATTTAAAAAAAAAAAAGAAAGAGGGAAGGAAGGAAAGAAGGGAGGGGGTGGCGGGCAAGAAGGGAGGGAGGAGAGGGTGCAGGCAGGCAGGCAGCCAAGAGGAAGGACCAAGGTAACCTGGGATTCAGCAGGGTGCCAGACAGTGAATAGCTGGAAATAGGCCCTGCCCAGGGAAAGACGGCAGTAAGCTGGCTTCTCCTGGACTGGTGACTCGCTCTCATGGAAGAGGCTCTGGAACACCCAGGGCAGTACAGGATCCAGGCACTGAGTGGCTGAGATTCCCAGCTATTATGGTTTAAATATTAAGTGTCCCCCAAAGACTTGTGTTTTGAGGCCTTGATCCCCAAGGGAGCAATGTTTAGAGATGAGGCCTAATATGGTAATTCGATCATAAGGGTTTGAACTTCATCAGCCAACCAAACCATTGATGAGGTTTTAATTTGACCACATTAGTGGGAGGTGAGAGAAAAAGAAAGGGAGTAGATCGTGGTGTGGGGTATGACCTTGGGGACCATACAGCTGCCTGACTCCTTCTTCTGGGGCTCTTTCCTTTTTACTCTGTTTTCTGGCCACCATGAGGTGAGCAGCTTTGCTCTGCCACACATTCTACTTCAACGCACTGCCTCACCACAGCAGCCCTAAGACAATAAAGTCAGCCAGTCATGGACAGAGACCTCTGGAACCATGAGCCAAAATAAATCTTGCCTCCCTGAAGTTTTGCTCAGGTATTTGGTCACAGTAACAAAAAACTGACAAATATACCAGACAATTTCTCTTTATAGCTGGTACTCCACAGGCAGCTTGGTGCTAATTACTATGTAATCCACAGCTATTCTTATGACAGACTCCAGGAAGGAAAAAGCAAAGTCCAGCAGAGTGCAAGGCCCACCATCTTTCTGCAGGGGGACAGGACCTGCACCTGGGGCTTCATTTTTTCTCAAGTCTGTGCTCTCTGACATGGTGCAATTTGCCTCAAACCCTGGCATAAGGCAGGTGGGGAGCCATAAGCCTGTGCCAACAGTGACAAAAGGAGATAAAGTAAAATGAGATACTACCATTTGCCTGTTAGAGAACAAGGACAAGAGACTTCTCAGAACCAAATATGGGGGAGTACAATGGAGAAAGACTGCCTTACCAACCACACACGTGGGCGCATGTGACAATCTGGCAACGCAGACCAAAAGCCACTATCTGGCATCAAATAAATACAAGCATCTCTGTGAGACAGTTCATTATATTATTGCTTCCCAGAGTAAAATTCCTATGTGCAGCATTAGTATTTACTGGAAGAATGGCTTGACTAGAACATCCAGAAAGCAGACTGATACAATTTTGACCTAGAACGTTTCCCCAAAGGCTTGTGTGTTTTGATGTGGGGCATTTGGAAGGTGAATGGGTCACGGGGGTGCCATGCCCACCAGGCATTAGTCCACTGATGGGTTCACAGTTGAATATGCCGTTAGGAGGCGGGCCTGGTGGGAAGAGGCAGATCACAGGCGGTGTGACCCAGAAAGATTGTTTCCTGTCCAGCTGCTCATTTCTCTCTTGGCTTCCTGTACCCCATGATGTGAGCAGGCCATTCCACCATGCTGTTCTACAGCTAGGCAACTGTAGATGGAAACTGCTAAAACTATGAGCCCAAATAAACCTCCTTTAAATTGTGGGTGTCAGGTATTTTACTCTGGCAATAAGAAAGTATGTACAGTCATGAAAGATAATAGAAATACATATTCAAAGATATGGAAAGACATCCATAGTACGTAAGAAAAAAATTAAAAGCTGGCAGCCAAATCAAAATCAACAAAACAAGGGCTGGGAGTTTGGCTCAGTGGTTTAGGCGCCTGTCAGGCAGGCGCGAGGTTGTAAGTTCAATCCCCAGTGCCGCAAAAAAAAAACAAAAACAAAATCAACAAAACAAACAAAAAAACCCCATATCCAGCCCTTTAAAAGTTTGCATACATACACACAACACACACATAGGTGTGCATACATGTGCACAAATAGAAAAAAATCCGTGGAGCTGGAAAATGTTTAAAAACAAAAAATATTAAGTACCTTTTAATACCACTTAGTGCTCTTGATCATTACTTTGTCCTCTATCATTTTCTGCACACTTTTTCTTTCAATAATGAACATATATTATTTGTATAACCACATGCTTAGCATCACAAGGTCCTGTGGTCAACTCTCAGAAGAAAGGAGAAAAGAAAAAGGAGAAAGAAAAAAAGGAGAAGAAAGAGGAGGAAGAAGAAGAAAAGGAAGAAGGAGGAGGGAAAGGAAGATGAAGAGGAGGAGGAGCAGGAAAAAGAAAGAAGAAAGGAAAAGAAAAAGGCAGGAAATAAAAAGTTTAGACACACTCAGTTACATCTTTTGCCTAAGACCTAACACAGTTCATAGCAATATTTAGCTATATTCAGCTCCTGAGAACTGCTATAGCTCATTTTGGCCTTAATACCTAAAGAAGAAAATCAGTAATGCTTAAGGTTTCTTTAATTTAGAAATCTATAAAGAAAATCATTAATTTCATTTCCAACTCAGTGAATGGGCTTTTAGAGTGGGCCTTGTCAACAATTTCCACAATGCCTACAGAGATGAATGAGTTTTGAAACCAGAAGTATTTATGTGTCCCACAGCTATTAATCCCTCATATATCTTCTATTTTCAGTACAGAGTCTGCATTACCTGAGACCATCCTGTCTCCCATGCTTCAGTATATTTACATAGGAACATAGATGTGTTTTATAGTCATACATATGTAGATACGCCCAAGTCAAAAAAACAGCAAAGGAAAGTTGCTTTAAGAGTACCCTCTAGCTTTTTGGAAGATTGGCGTAAATCTCTTCTGCAAGGGAAAAAAAATCCATTTTTCTGAGAAGGTAAATGTTTATTAAATGTGAATACTGATATTCGTTACCTAGGAAAAATGTCTCTCTGCATGTGGAATTTCTCGATAAAAAGCTTTCAAGTCCAGGTTTCTCCAGATAAGCCCCTATTGGTGAACTGATGCGTGAATGCACCGAAATTGAATTACTGTACAACAGCAATTACTTTCCACAGTACAGTTATAATGGGAATCAGTTCCGCAAGGAACAGCAGGTAGCTATAGGAAAGGGAAAGACTTAGTGCGAAATATAGCCAATATCAGCTCTTCTCAAGAAGTAAGAGTATTATTTTTAAGCAAAACACTCTTTTTCAAGTGTCCAATTTATCATTTTATCAGTGTAAATCAGAATATAAATGAAACTAGATTATGTTTATTTACAGGTATAAGCCTCTGAGTGTTTTTGAAATTAAGTATCTCATGCAAGGTTTGAAAATAACAAATTCTTCACATAGCGAATTTAACTGAGATTAGCTTTTAATGTCTCTTCCCAATCCTCACTGAAGTTCACTCTTTGAAGTACTTCTAATCACTTGTTTTGGGTAAAAATATACATTTGAGTGGCAAATAAAGCACTTAATGTTTTACTTGATATGCTACCAAAACAGACACTATCTTACGACTTTCCCTGGTTTCGCTCTTCCCTGGAGACTTAAATTTGAGGTCTGTAGACCCCCAGCCATGTGGATCAGCACCTGTGCTGAACGAGGCAGCCCCAGGAAGGCGCGAAGGGGCCACAGTCTGCCCAAACCTGAGTGAAGAAGGCTGTGCCACCTCGGAGCAGTTTCACACAGCCACAGGCAGAACCGCTCTGCAAACTTAAATTCTTCGCAGTCCTTCTTTTCATCATTTCCTAATTTATCTACTTCTTTCAGGTTATGTGGCTTCTGCTAATTCTGTGGACCACACCAAGATCAACAGATCATGCCTTCCTTTGCCGATGCTGGAATCTGTCCC
The DNA here is from genome assembly GCA_004363535.1 of Dasyprocta punctata. Lineage (NCBI taxonomy): Eukaryota > Metazoa > Chordata > Mammalia > Rodentia > Dasyproctidae > Dasyprocta > Dasyprocta punctata. The sequence goes on from RJWM01008895.1 coordinate 66,900, forward strand.
TTAAGCCTCATCTCCATAACTAGAGATGTCCGTGGTTATTCACAGTTACTGTGCACAGATTCTTCTCCAACTGTGCAGTTGGGCTGCTCCTGCTTAGAGTTCCCCGAGGTCACAGCTGATGTTTCTAAGTGACTGACAGTTCATGCTACTGCTAGTGGAGGGTCAGACTGAGAGACAAAGGGAAGACTGAGGCAGCTGTCCGAATAGCTGAGGCCATGCAATGCACATCCCCTGACTCCTCTCAAATGAGGGTATATCTCTCACCATCAGAAACTCAGGAAAAATGAGCTCATAAGCCCAAATGAGCTCAGATTTGTGTCACAGACATGCACCTGCAGGTGTCAGGTGGGAATGAATGGCCCAATGGGCGAGGGTGGGCACATACCATTTCCTCCGCATCTAAAATGCAAAATAGCCCCCGTTCATGTTAATGAACTAAAAGCAAATGATTCCATTTCTTGTCCTTTGAAAGGAACTTAGGACTTGATAAAGTGCTCAGCAACATGAAACTGAAGCCTTGCTAGCCTAATTGTGACACTATGGGATATAGTAAGTACCTTGGGCACAACTGCTATGCACAAAAGCAAGTGGCAGCATTCCTACACCAACCAACCTGGAGCTGACCTCCAAGTGGATCTGAAAAAATTATTTAAACCACCCCTAGCATTAAAAAGTGCTAGAAAGTACAGTTAAGAAATGCTGCCGTAATGATGGCACCATTATGTTAATGGCAATTATGGAAGCTAAGGTTATTTATAATTTGCCAGTCTGAAAAAAAGTTACATGTAGTCCATTACCAACCAGAAGACAGAGGTTATGCAGCGGGCAGGCCACTTTAGGTCTCACATTTACCTCAGACATCTGACGGGGAGAAAATAGGACTTTCTGTGATAGGATAATTGCATAGTAGAGAGTAATTCAAATAGGGGACGAGCATGATAAAATCACTCTGATTCAACTAATCACCAGGAAAAGCAATGGAGGAAAATGAGAAAATCAAACGAAAAGAGACAGAGCAAAAACTCAACATTGTTTAACAGCCAGGAAATGACAGACCACATTGGAGGGCTGGGTTTCTGCAGTTACTCCCTTTTCCCCCCAAGCACTAACTAAATCCACCTTCACACATTAAAAGTGTTGTTATTATAGTTTCTTAAATCACTATTACCAGTTTCTCAGATATTTTATACACGTCAATGGGAATTTTATCCAGCAGTGTTGTTTGTGAACCAGTGTTGTTGCTTCTTAATATGTTCTCTGAAGTCGCCTTGACAAGCAAGGCAGGACTGAGGGGTGCTGGGTACCAGGCGGGCACAAGGGGTGGTCCCAAAACCTCTTGGCCTGACTGGAATTGCTGGGGGTGCGCTGGGACTTACAAACAAGAAAGTCCTGGGTGTGACGAAACACAATGACAGAGTCAAACCTCAGATTTGTCCCTGGGCCACTGGCCGCTGGGCAGATCACATGGAAAAGGAACCAACCCCATCACATCCCTGGCCTTATATTCTAGGGCATGCTGCACATAATGACTCAACTACTAATCTGGATGTCAGGGCTTTTCTCCTTCAATACTTACAGATCACACAAGCAAACAGCAATCTTTCCTGCTAGAGAAATTAGGTGTCGTTATAATACGAAAAAAGTCACAGTCTCTGCTCCCCTGGCTTTGGCATAAACCAACATTTTCATTCCAAGTGCCATGTGGTTCCCAACTGCTGCCATTAGAGCTGCAGACTCACAACAGGGACCAGACCCATCTCAGTGTCTCCAAACAAAACCCTGGTGTAATGCATAAACCTTCTTCAAAGACTGCAGGTGAGGAAAGCCATGTAGCACTGGATTTTTTCGACCAAGACGTAACGACATCAAGCATGCCTCCAAAGGGCCTGTATGTCTATTTTAAAATACATAAAACACACATTTCAAAGAATCTTGGCTGCCTTTATCCTGGAAATACTTCAATTCAAACAGTATCTTTTTCCTTCTCAAAGGAACCACACCAACCATATCAAACAGTCCTTTTTAAACCTCATTAATTTGAAGCAAAAAGGTTTCAAAATTAGGTGATACAAAGAAGGGCAAACCCAGTTTCTATTCTGTCCTGTCATTATACAGGGGCTTCCTGAAGCTTCAAGACTCCTTGAATGTTACATGCTCATAAGATGAAAAATAGAAAAACCTTAGCTGGAAGTAGCAGCCAATGTTCACTAAATGTTCTTTATTTCCAGATACTTGCTAAACACTTTGCATAGATATCCACGGATGGACTGTGATCTTACCAGCAGGCCAGGGCACAAGAACAAAGCCCACTTGAGTCTCACCGATGTGGCCAGGGCACATGACCTCATCCTGCCAAGCCTGTCTGTTTCTCTGTAAGACAAAGTTAACAACTCCTATGGCTGATACTAGAATTTAATTAGAGGACCTGCTAACCCAGGACCTGTTGTACTGACACTCAGCAAATGAATGAACACATTATTAAGCCACTGAGCCTTTCTAACACCTCCAGGCAGGTAATGAAGGAAAAGAGGTCCACAGGGGTTACTCAGCTTCCTCGCTGGCCCCTTACCTTGGGGAAGAACTGATAATCAGAGTAATAGTTCTAGAGCCCACATCTTACCCAGCACATGAGTCCACCACCGTCTCAAAGGACACAGTCCAGGTGCTGGGGCTGCTGGAGTCTCTGAGTCCAAGCAGTTTTTGGCACACCCACCCCTCAACCTCACCCTTGAGTTCCAGCCCTGGGGCTTCCCTGTCTGTCAAATGCAGAGGTAGAACTGAAGGACATGTACTTCCCTTTCTACTCTAAAATCCTGTCACTCACCAGGCAATGCAAGTTAAAACTGTATTTCCCCCTCTCCGACTGACAATGTTGTTCCTAGTATTTAAAACAAAGCAAAAAGGAAACAAAATAAACACATACACACATAGAAGATTTCTTTGGGCAAGGATGCAAGAAAATGAGCACTCTCATGCCGAAGGGGATGTGAGGTGACACAACTTTATTTGGACAGAAGCATTTTCATAAGCACAAAGAACATTAAAAATCAGTTCAGAGCCTCTGAGCTGTCCTCTGGGTTGGGAAAGTCACATGAAAAAAATCAATGTTTGCTCCAGGATGCTCACGGAGAGGCGTTGAAGAAGGTGGACACTGGTGAATGACTTAACTTCTATCTCTCGGTCTCTTCTTTTGTAAAATGGAGGTGATAACTATGAGCTCCACCACGCAAGTGAGTACATGGAAGGCCTGAAGGGAGCACTTCATTTATTATTTATTTAGAAGACTCACTGTGGCAACATGTATCTCAAAATTTGCAAACAACTTAAATGTCCAAGTATATAAGAGCAGTGAGATCAATGAGGAGACTCATAGGCTGAATGTTACATAGTCAATTCAGAAAATCATAAGATACAGTGACACAAGGACATGTACTAGAATGGTAGAAAGACGTGATAAGCTGGGTACAGGAAGTTACTCTAGTTGAAAATTTGAAGAAAGCAAGGAAGTTACTCTAGTTGAAAATTTGAAGAAAGCAAACACATGCATAGAAAAATAAAGAAAAGGAACTGCAAGGAAAGAAACATACAAGGATAAAAGCCATAGTTTTGTACCAGGTGGTGAGAATTTCAGGTGATTATTTTTTTTCTCTGCTTGGTGTTGTTTTCAATATATTCTAAAGATGCTATCAAAAGTAATACCTATTTTACAAACAGGAAAAGGTAATTACATGGAATTTT
>RJWM01008896.1:0-70839 GCA_004363535.1 Dasyprocta punctata
GACTTGCCCACACTATTGATAGCTTGCCACAGTCCTATAGTTGCGGGAAGGGTTCACTGAAGCTCCTGTTGATCCACTGAGGTCCTCTACTTGAGAGGGAAACTTGCCACCCTGTTGCCAGCCCTCTGAGGTGCTCTGAGTAAAGGAAGGGGTTGCCAAGTCTCCCACCAGCCCACCAAGGTACTGCAGGTGGTAGAAGGGATCACTGATGGTCTGTGGGCTGCTGAGATCTTTCAGGTGGGGAGGGAATGGTGGTCCACCACCCCGTCAACTGCTGATGTTCTTCAGGTGCAGGAGAAGGGTAGCCAAGACTCCCCTTGGCCACTGGAGTCGTCCGGGTGCAGGGGAAGGACAGCCAAATATCCCATCAGCCACTGAGGTCCCACGGGAGTAGGGGAAGGGGACTGAGGCTCCCCTCAGTTGCCAAAGACATCTGGGTGTGGGGGAAGGATGGCCAATGATCCCATTGACTGCTGAGGTTCAGAGCAAGGAGGGCCGAGGCTCCCCTTGGACACTGGGGTCATCTGAGTGTGGGGGAAGCCAAATGATTCCTTTTCTTATGGAATAGAAGTCATGGAGATATGACCCACCCCGTAAGATTGTTGTGAGACTCTCAACTTTTTGGATCATTAACTGCAGTGTGAAATACAGTTTACATTACAACGTAACACACACACACACACACATGCATGCAACCATGCATGTGTTTATGAAACAGAAACAAGCTTTTCACAAAACAATTTTTACCTTTATTCTAAAAATGTTCCCTGATATTTTCCCTTCTACTTTTTCATGAAACCTAGTGATTGCCACCAACAAAGTAGATTTCATGGTTGAATAATGAGTTGCAACTTAAAGTCTGCAAATGCTATAGCTACTACATAAATGTCCATTCCCTTAAAATGCTGATGGTTAAGAATCCCTATTTATCTAAGTACAATAAACTATGCTACAGAAACAAACCCTGACATAGATGTGGTGTAACTATGAAAGTTATCTTCTACTTTCATCAAGTCCAGTGTAAGTTGGCAATTTTTCTTGGCAGCTCTTCTGTATGTGGAGTGCAGGCAGCCTCTGTTTTATAACTTTCTCATTTTCACATATGCCCTCCACAATTGCAACCAAAGGCAAAAAAAAAAAAAAAAAAGGTGGTTTATCTCATGGTTGCCTATAAAAATTAGATGGGAAAGGGAACTATAGCAAGATCAGAGTGAATGACAAACCATATGAGGGAGTATTGAGGTAGATCTTTGACACACTGATATTTAGCAATCAAGTCACAGAGATGCAAGATTGGTCTGATTTGGTTCTTTCTATCTAGCCACAAAGGAACAGGCTGAACTATTGACACCAAGGGGGCTTTTGGTGGTTTTCTTTAAACCTTCTCCCTGATTCTTAACTTTTATTAGACTCAGTGATGGGTATAGACACAATTTTCTATTACTAATGAGTTTACTTTTTGCATGATCTTGGGGCTCAACATGATATCCTTATAGATAATGGAATGGAACTAAAAACTCAGCTTTAAGTTAGTGAACCCAGACTGTTTATAACACTAATAATGAAAACAAACATTTATTGAACATTTATCATATGCCAGGTTTGAGTTAAGAGTTCTCAAGTTTTATCTCAATTCAACTTCACAGCATTACTACATAGAATCTTAGACATCTCAGTTCCTTTGAAGACAGTTTACTCTGCTACCTTTGCTTCACAAGTGAAAAAAAGCTGAAATTCAGAAGGCTTTTGTCCCACGTGCATAGCACACTTTGTAGGTATGCTAGGATCAAAAGTCCAGACCTTTCTATCCCACTGAGAAGGACAGGAGGCTAATGGAAAGTGGGAGGCACTGGACACTTTAGTGGTTTTAGCAGTGTATTAATTCAATCTTCAGTTTTATAGTCTTTAGCTTTACTCAGGTATATGTAAAAACGCTGATATGTACTGTAACAGAACACCCAGTACTCTACAACTACTATTAAACTTCTAGTTATAGCTTCAGCTAGTCACTTTGGGCAGAAATAACAAAAACTTTCTTAGACAGGTACTAGCTAGATACCTTATACTATTGATATCAATTTCAGATAGAAATAGAAGTCTAGATTGTAGTAAAGATAGTTCTCCATATTTTTATTTAGTTTCACACAAGTCTGCGTGCTGTCTTCTTCTTGCTAAGAAGTCTGATTACTACCATTATTGAAGAGAAAGATTGAAATTTGCCAAAAGTCCATATATGCTTTTGATAATGACAATAGAGGGAGGGAACTGACTTTAGCTATGGTTTAAGGGCTGGACATTTTCAAGGAAGAACATGCTAGTGATGAAGTGGTCAAGCTCTATTAGAAGTGCCTAAAGAAGCTTCTCACACATCTTTCTCTAGAATCTTAAAAGATGCTTTTCTTTAGAACTGGCCCAAACCAGAAACACTGACTCATGACCTTCTGAGTTTCCTCTCCCAGGCCAAGGGATTCTCTGATTTCACTTCTCCTAGTTCAATACAACAAGTATCCTCTTAAAATGTTACACAAGGCCAAGCTGCCCTTCCATTGGGCCAGAGCAGCTATGCAGGGCCAGGAAGAGAAATAAGAAGCCAATCTAACCTTCCCATGAGCCAGAGGCAGTCATGTGGGGGCTGGGAAGAGAAATAAATCAATCTGTGAGCTGACGGTGGCCACATGGGGCCTGGGAGGAGAAGCAAGAAGCTAATCTGTGCTTCCTGTGAGCCAGAAGCAGCCATGCGGGGCCCAGAAAGATAAAAATGATGACAATTCACTCTTCCTGTGAGCCAGCGACAGTCATGCAGAGCCTGAGAAGAGAAACAAAAAACCAGCTAGCCTTTCCTGTAAACCACCCCATGCACAGACTGGGAGTTAAGAAGAGGCCCCTGGCCCCCCAGCCCCCACCCCCAGTAAGCATCTGACTGATTCAAGGGATCACGGTCTGAGTTGATAGCAACTGAGGTACAAAGACAACTTAATGTTTATATTGATTGATTTACTTTGCAGGCCTAAAGTTGGTAGTCTGAGCATCTATTTAGAGAATAACAGTATGCAGTGTAGCCATCATGGGAGATTTCTTTCTTTTTGAAATCCAATATTGTTCTCACTGTTTTGTTTTATTTTGTTTTATTGTTTTGTTTTCTTCAAAGTTCTCTTTTTATTGGCTTTAATCTGTTCTGTTTTGTTTGATTTTATTATGTCTGATGGTATGGGCTGCAATTTTGAAGATAACGAGGCATTGTTGATTTCCTATTATCCTGTTTTGAAGTCCTGTATCACTTTCACTGTTTTGTTTTGATTGGCTTTATTCTGTTTTATTTTGTTTAGTTTTATTCTCTTTAAAATAAAATTTAAAAAAAAGATACACAAAACATTTTGTATGAGGTGTGTACCTTCATGGATGTAATTTGCACGCACATGGTTCAAATCCAAGTGATATTTGTAATGCATTCCTGGAGGGCCAAGGAGCCTAAGTATTTAGAATGAGGTGTTTCCAGCCTGATAAGGTTGGAATTTGCAGTCTTACTATCTGCGTATGCATTTATAACTAATTTTCTTTCTCTAGAAACTCTTTTTCAGTCTCACATCTTCTATGTTTTCATATTTTTAGGATTAGGAAAGGGCAAAAATTCATGTAATCCACCCCTTCTTCCTTCACCCAGCAGCAGGCCTCTGCCTGCATGGGTGCTCCTCTTGCTCTGTGTCCTGAGAGAGGGGTATGCAAGAAGAACAATACCTCCCAACTTCACAATAACCAATGTTTGAAGGGATGTGGTGCGATGGTATATTTTTTCAGTCATAAAGAAGGATGAGTTTGAATCATTCATAGGAAAATGGGTACACTTGAGGTGATCACAATACTAAGTGAAATAAAATAGGCACGAAAAGTGAAATATTGCATAATTTCTTTTACATGAGAAACCAAAAGAATAAGTAATTTAAAAAGCAAAACAAAAGAAAATAGAGAACAGGAAAGGAGATGTAGAGATAGAGGGAGGAAGAAGAAGCAAAAGGTCAGGAGACATAAAAAGGATTAAGATTTGATATATATGTACCAACTCCCCATGATGAATGTGTTCCTTATGTGTAGAGAGCGGTAAAGCTTCACAACTGCCGCCCTGCCTCTCTCACCTGTGGGCATCAGGTGTGTCAGCCTACATTTCCCATGATCCTCTCCAGCCTACCCCAAAAATGACAACAGCCTATCCATGCTCACCACACCCCTGTGCAATGACAGCTTCCGTTCCCGCTTCTATATAAGCTGTAAACACTTCTTCAATAAACGAGGACTTGATCGGACATCCGTCTTGTCTTCCTTTCTCTCTCCCCAGCCTTGCCCTCCCCCATCTCCATGCCCTCTCCTCGAGACCCCCGTTTCTTTTAGGACCTGCAGGCGGGATCACTTATGTATTACAAACACTAATGAAAAAGAGAGCACAGGAGTGTTTGGGTTCCAGGGCATGTACATTTGTCTGGACAGAGTGTTTTTGTGCTAATAATTTTATTAACTGAAAACCAAGTCTTCTCTGCCTCAACACAAATTCCTGATATTCTTGCATAATGTGCTTGACATTTCTGAGGAGGAGTAGTTAGAGGAGAATGGATCCTGAACAGGAAATTGAGAATGCTAGTGTTGTGTTTATTTGACTGTGATCTGTCTTTTTTCCCTGGGCAGCTTGCCTACCCTCTATGCTTCATTACCTTCCTTTTGCCACCTGCTCTATTAGGACCACTTCCTCTACCTGCTTTACCTTTGAGAGGTCAGGTGCACCCAGGCACTTCCCTTGGAGCTATTGGCAAGGAAGGATTGTTATACATTTATGGTGGTGTTTTTGTCTTTGTTACGGTTACAGTTATTTTATTTATTTTTTTAATGGCTCAGGAGAAATTGCTGTGAACCCAGTACAAGAGGACAAACTCGGTATTACAATGATCTACTGTTGAGATGAGATCTTCCAGAGCTATGACATAATTTCCAAGTGTCACCTCCTGAAAGCAAATCAGCACTTTGTGTTAACCCTTGGGATCTAGCCAAGGGGTTCTGATTCTGAGAGATGTGTCCATCCTTCCTTCTTTCACTTTTCTTCTACACAAGCTAGGGCTCATTTTGTTTTTTTATTACAAGGATTTGGAAACCCTTCTCTCCCCCAACTTCTCCTTTTTCACATTGTGTGAGTGTGCGCATGCATATGTGTTTGTAAAGAGATGGTTGCAGAATGTTCCAAGCACTGAAAATGGGTGTGTAGTGAACCCTGTTTTGCATCTTTAATTATAGCATTTTCCACCATGCATGCTGTAATCACATGCTTTATCTAGAGCCAAAGGAATGTGCAATTCCAGGTCCATTAATTAATAAACTGATAAATCAGTCACAGATTTTGTCAAAAATCACCGCAGTGTGGATTCTTTTACAGAGGCCACAGGATCCAATCTGTGGTAGATCCCCTGTCCCCATGGGCACTTAGAGGTATTCTTAACAAATGTCTTGTTCAAATGTGCAGGTTTTCTGATGAGATATCTGTCTGTCTGTTTCCTCCTCTCCCTTCTCCTGATTCTCATTTTAACAGTAGCTAGTTCCTAGAAAACATGAGTTGCTTCTGGAGTTCTGCAAGTGAATGATGCAAAGGCAGAGTGAGGAGCAGCCCTGGGAGGTGAGGACAGAGATTTATAGGATCCCAGGAAAGTGCCCTGAAGCCTTCTTGGCCTAAAAATATCTTGCTTATTCTGGTTTCAGAGTCTGAAATTCCCCTACCAGAGGTAGGCTTTGGGTTAAACTTTGCCCCTGAGGGAGTAGAGGGGGAGTCCTCATTTAAAAAGCAAATACTTGCCAGATGCAAAGCAGAGTCCATTCAGTTGTAAACGTGTTTTTGTCTCAAGTTGGTTTCTCCCTGACCTGAGGGGTCTGAGCCTGAAGAGTGAAGGTCTCAGTTGTCAGCTTGGAGACTTTGAACTTTCTGGCCTAGAATAAAGGGAGAACCAGAGGAGGCCTGAACTGCCTGGGACAGCCTGGCCTCCTCCCTTGTTAGGCTGCAGCCAGCCTTGGTGAGCAGAGTTCCAACATGATGACAAGCATTGAGAAGGTGATAAAATCAAACCAACAATGTCCAGGCTCAGATGTCCCAATTCTTGAAAAGATCAGTTAATGTCTCATTAAGATCAGGGCTTCTCTTTAGGGAAGGTCTTGCATTTCTAAAAAAAGACTTGAAGCATCTTCAACATACTTATTCATTAGTTGTATTAATATGTTACTAGTATTACATAAATAGCGTATTATTAATTGTTTTTGTTTTCTTCCCTCATTGGAATGCTAGTTCCCTGAGGACAGCTTTTTTGTTTCATTGGTTGATATATTCAAGTGCCTATAATGGTGCCTAGCACATAGCTGGTGTTCAATAAATATTTGTTGGCTAAATGCACACATTTACTTTTTTCCTTAACATATGAGAATTCATTTTTTCCATATCAGCCCCTGCATACTACTCATTCCTGTCCCAGAAATGCTTAGACTTTTTAGCTTGGCACTTTCTTCTCTAGGGCCCTCTTGGAATTTGGACAATTGCAAGCACTCCATTTCCATTCCCTTTCTCAAGGAGAGAAGACTGTAAACGGCACTGTGGCAGTCTCTACCAGCTTTCTGTACCATGCCAGGGGCGGTTTATTGCAAAGGGCGAGGCCTAGCATTGAATGTAAACCAACACAGCCATGGGTTTAAAATAGACCATTGAGCAGCTCACAAAAAAGGTCCTTGTTTTTAAAAGAGCAGTGGAAGCTCTCAAGAAATAATAAGAAATAATAAGTCTGGAAACTGGATAGAAAGCTCTGATGCTTTCTGGCTGCATGTGTCCTTCGAACTTTATTTGTGTTTGGCACGCTCGGGATAGAACCAGCTGCCAGCTGTGGCCAGGGTCCATGGGCAGTGGAAAGTTTATCTAGGCTACTAGAGGGAAACTGACATCACTTTGAAAAAAGCAGCAATATGCTTATTGTGCTGATTTCCAAGAGACACGGGTGACTTTTGCCAAGTGAGTCCCTTGTTTGTCCCAAGTGAGGCATGAGATGTGGGGACCTCAAAAAGGTTCTACAACACATGTGATGGGGGAGACACTCTTAGCACAACCAAGTCCAACTTTTCTCCTCTACAAAGTAGAGTATGAATACCCACCTCCTAGGATGGTTCTGGTGCCTGCCACGTGCCTGGCGTCTGACACGTGACAATCACAACTCCTGTGAGGAGTTATAGAGGGCGGTAGAGCTGCTTTGCCAGCAGTTTGAAGGCATAGATAACATTGCTTTCCTTTCCCTCTTTGAAAGTCATTAATCTTTCTTTTTTAAAACAAATAAACACACCCAGAAAAAACTGTTAGTAGATTCTCGTTGTAAAAAGTTTAAGCAGTTAAGAAATATATCCTCACTTCTCAAAGCAGGAAACCCCTGTGGGACTATAGTTTCCAGAATCTCTCAGTCTCTCCAATTTCTATACATTTGCATCTACCCTCTCTCTCTCTCTCTCTCTCTCTCTCTCTCCCTCCCCCTCTCCCTCTCTCTCCCTGTCTCTCTCCCTCCCCACCCTCCCTCTCTAGTCATCTCTGTGTCTGTTATCTATCTTTACTTAACTACCTACTTATAATGTTAATTTTATGTGTCAGTTTTGACTAGTACACAAATATTTGGTGAGATATTCTGGATGGTTTTTTGGAAAGTGTTTTTAGATAAGATTAACATAAATGTTCTGACTTCAAATAAAGCAGATTATCGTTCATAATGTGTATAGGCCTGCTGTTCACTGAAGTTCTTTTTAGAACAAAGGCTGACCTTCCTGGAGGAAGAAGTCCTGCCTGCAGAGCACCGTTGGACTCTAGCTACAGCTCCTTTCTGGGCCTGCTGTCCTCTGGGATGCCTTGCAGGTTTTGGACTTGCCAACTCCATAACTGTATGAACCCATTCCTTAAAATGAATCTTCCCCCCACCCCATGCCTGATGATGACATAATGTCTATGTCATTTGTATACTGCAATACACAAGGGGCAACATGGGAAATTTTGTTTTAAATTTCCCTGACACCTTGACACAACACAGGGGTAGGGGGATGTGGAGACACAAGTCAAAGTAATGACTGATCTTGTATATGGCCCTCCAGCTATGATTGCATGTATGTAAAAGTGTTTATGTAATGTGTGTACTTTGAGAATTCACAGTACTACTTTTCTGAGTGCTAAACACTGGGACTGCATCTTTGGTCCTCTTGTTCCAAGGTTTCCAACTTCTTGGACTGAATAGCTACTGGATCCTCTGGCTGCCCAGCATGCAGATGACCACTGTGGACTCTTCCATTTCTGGTGCTGTAAGTCAATAGACTGAATCCTCTTTCGTAATTATATATATAACACTTATGGATATATTTTGTTTGTTCAAAGTGTTACTTTTTTGAAATGTTAATGTTTTTAAAAAGGGATTTAAATTTTTTTATTTAGTATGTCTAGGACAGCCTTCCATAACTGTCTCATTCTTTCAAATATGCTGTAAAATATTCCATATGACTGCTGTCTGATAAGTCATATGAATAATTTCCTCTTGATAAATATTTATATTGTTTCCATTTTTCCTATTATAAACTGTGCTCTAGTGAACATGCTTGAAAATTGGGTAATTATTTTCCATTGCCTAAAAAAAATGGAACATGATCTCCTCCCAGAACCCTGTGGTAGCTTCTGTATTCTGCAGGATGGGCACGGTGGGGAATCCAAAGCAAACATAAGATGTGGTTCTTTGTGGAGGCTGTGATCCTCTAAAGAAAGTAAGACCTGAAGAACAAGAGACTCCTCACTGTAGCCCCAGGATGTCATGAGATGAGATATCAGGCCTGGTGATGCAGTTTGGGGGAGCCTCAATGGTCATGGCTTTGAATGAATAAGAAAAGAACTTTCCCTGTTGAATCTCACAGCTTCTCTGACACTTCCTTGGAATCCAGGAATGTGTGGCACTGCTAGAGTTGTTCTCAAGCCATTTATGTTTCCTTATTTTCCTTCAGTATTATTTAGTTTTTAAAGAATAAAGCCCTGACAGAGTCAAAGTGCCAGCCTTCATCCCTCTGAGAAGATTGTGTCTTCTGCATATTTTATATTTTTGCTATGTATGTATGTTTTTATCAATTATGTAAACTCTCATTTCATGTGTTTAAAAGTTTTGCAGATCTTTTCAACAAGATGTAAACAGGAAAGGCCAGAGCCTTGGTGTTTCTTTGTAAACTTGTCAGCCTCATGAAGCAGGAGTGCAGTATCTTCTCTTGACAAAGAAGGTGGCAACCTGAGGGGCACCTGACCATCCTCCCCTAATCCCCTGGGCTTCTCTCTTCCTTTTTTCTTCCCTTCCCCTCAGACACCCCAGTCCTGACACTGATTTCTAAAGGCCACCAAAATACTCTGAGTCAAGGCCTGAGCTCATAAAAATGGAAAGCTCCATTCTTCAAGGAGCCTCTGTGTTGCAGGGAGCACCAGTGGTGGTGTTCGTTGGGAGATGAGTGAGCACACTTCTAGTGAGACTTCTGCAAAGCGGCCAGAGTCCCTGGCTTCTCCTTGAGGCCGTGTGATGGGTCATAGCTCTGTTTACCTTTTGACTAAGGTCAGTGACCAGATGTGACAAGGAAGGCACTGATAAGACAATCTAGAAAATCCTATATTTGGTCCTCTCAAGGTCAAATAAGGTAAAACGACTGTCTCTTTTTGGGCACCCTTGTCTCCAGCAAGGTGGAAAAGTGAGAAAAAAGATAAGATACCCCAGCTGCTGAGTCTGAAAGGTTACAGAGTTTTCAGCTCTCTGGCCCCAGATGAAGGTACTACTTTCCCCTAGGGCACACTGAGGGTGAAGTAGCAGGGCCTCTTCCTTTCCTCCCTTTTACCTTCATTCCTTCTTTCCAAATGTTTGTGAAATGTGAAACTTTTAGTTCTAGATACTTGCACTTTGGGATTCCTCTTGATTTTTTTAAACTGACAAATACTGTGTGTTGGCACGGGTCCTTTTGTGGTGGAGAAGTTCCCTTTTGCTGTAACAACAATTTCCCATAAGATTCTACACCCTAAACATTCCACTTCAGAGAGAGTATTGTTGCTATCAGCCTTACCACCAGTCTGTTCTTTCCCTCCTTTTCTTTCTTCCTTTCCTCCTCTGACACTTTTGCATGTGGATCTGAATAAAATAAAGTTGCCTTTGGTTTTTTTCTTTTTTTCTCTTTCCAATTATTAAGCAACTTTCAAGTGAAGAAATTTTGAGTCTTTTAATTTCCTTCCTTCCTTCCTCTTTCCTTCCTTCTTTCCTTCTTTCCTTCTTTCCTTCTTTCCTTCCTTCCTTCCTTCCTTCCTTCCTTCCTTCCTTCCTTCCTTCCTTCCTTCCTTCTGCATGTGTGCATCTCCTTTCTGTTTGCTAAACAGTAATTGCAGATCTTCCTGGCCACCTTTAATACTCCCAGCTAATTATCCTGAAATAAATCTCCTTCCAGCCTGCATGCCAGCAGTTCTGGGATCCAAGCGACTCTTTCAGCTCCTGGCTGCCTGTCACTCAAATGGGCCTCAGCTGCAACTCCGAATGATGCGTATTAACCTCCCGCTGGGAAGATTCGCCCAATCTCCCCACTTTCAGCAGCAACTCCCAGCCCGTACCACGCTCCTACCTGTTAGCCTAAGCTGGGATTTTCTTTTGCTAATGCTGTGATTTTGAAAAGTGGAAGAGGATTCTTGGGAGAAAGATACTCAGTTAACCTTCTCCTAATTGCCATTCAAGATGGAAAAGGGAGAGAAGATGGTGACTGTCCCAGGAGGACAGCTGGGCCACGGAGTGGCCTGCGGTCTTGCCAGGAAACTCACTGAGCGTCTTCTGAGTAGCAGGACTCCATGTCCACAGACTCCTACCTAAGGACAGTTGATGACTGGTGTCTGGGGACAGACTGTGATGCCACCTTCCTGTCTCTGATGTCCTTTCTGCTCCTCACTGTCCCATAATGATGTCCTGGATTTTTCTTCTTCCTCCATCTAGGTGCTGATATTCCCTTCTAGATTTTTCTTTCATCTTGTTCAGCAAGGTTCACAGTTTCTACTTATACCTCCAGGATTTTGTGGCTGGGCCCCTTCTCCTGTCCCAAGGGAGATACTGCTCCAAATCCCTCTATGTGCTTCCTTCCTGATGAGCAGAGGACATGGCTTGGTGGTCGCCCAGCATGGATGATCATCGTACAGGTGCAGGAGCAGTGCTACAAATTATGGCAAAGAGGAACCATTTGGTTAGGTAAGTGAATAAATGTGTAAAATAAATGTCTTCAAGTATTACTCCACCTTCCTAGGTTGAGTTCTCTCAAACCTTTTCATGTCATACTGGGCTGACCGAGTCATCTTTTGCCCATTGCCAGCTGCCCTCCTTGTGGGAAGAATTCTACTTCCTGGCCACTGGCAGACACAGCCTAGTGACTGTGCAGGCAGTGCAAGTGTTAACTGAAACCAATGTGTGTTACTTCTGGGTGGAAGTGGAAAGAAACTAGTATTCTCTTTCCCCTCTAATTTTGTCTACTGGCAAATTTCCAGATAGTGGCTGTTCCATTGGTTGGGGTCTTGGAGTGAGAGATTGTGGTTGATCTGCCATGGACATATGCTGTAAATAAGAAACAAAACAAAACAAAACAAAATTATAGTTTTGTGCCACTGAGGTTTTTGGGTGTTTCAAAAGTACTATGGCATAATCTAACCTATCCTAACCAGTACACAAATACACAAATATGTTCATTCATCTATATCCATGTGAAGTTCGTTTTCTCAGTCTTTCAATGCACCATTTTTACTTGCCTCTGAGAAAAGATATTTTTTTACTTAATTGGACTTCGTTTCTTTTCAGTGTTATAAACCAGATATCAGAAAACCAAATCCTGGCTAAAGAAAAATTATTTTTGTTTAGATGATTGAACTATAGAGGTTAGTTTTACATCGTCATTAGATTCCTAGTAAATTAAGTGGAATGTCAAATGGCTCCTATGTATTGCGTCTCCAAATGTCAGAGTAGAACAGCCACATCCAGTTACGAGGGGGTGCAGTAAACAATTAAGTGTTGTGGCATTCTCAGTCTCTTGTGAGTGGCTATGTAGATTGTTTTGGGACTGAAAAAGTGTTTGCTTGCAAAAAAATTTCATGTGCCAGGGAGAAACTTCATTTTATCATCAGTGCAAAGCCAGAGAGTTTATTCTAAGGACATTGCTGAGATCCTCCAGGAAACTATGGTGGGAGAATGTCTAACCATGGTACATCTTTGGCACAACGTGAGCTGACTGTGAGTGCCTGATACTCCCAGCTTTCCTACCAGTCTCATCTTTCCCACTGAACCTTAGTGGTGGTGAGGTCCTTTGGACATGTGCTACATTGTTTCCTGGTGGACTTTTTTTCCAATTTTCTTTTAATCATCTGTGCCAACTGGGCTGGTCCAACCGGGGAGCTCAGCAGATTTCTGTCTCTTTTGGACTCTTCTTCCTTAAGTTTCTGCCTTGTATTATTTTCATCATTAAGCCCTTGGGTTTGATTAGTCAGGGGTCTGCCTGCAGACATAGTGTTGTTAGTCTTAATTCTGATGGTCATTGGTTAAGCAGTGAAATATGCAGTCACATGTTGTTATTGAGTTTTCTTTCCCTAACAGTGTTCCAGCTTCAAACACCAGCATGTGGTATAAGATATGTACTATACATTGTCTGAAAAATCCTTTGCTGCTGAATACTTTTTGCATCTGTAAATCATTCTCCTACTGACTGGCATGACAGTATGCAAGTGATCTTTGGACTTCTCAGATTTTGAAAAAAATGTATGACATCGCAATATACTTCTTTTATGGCAACATACGGTACTATATGAAGATTGTGAAATCATTATGGATGCCAGAGACAAAGTGAAAAAAAAATCAGTGGAAAAGAATGTGATGCTTGGAATTGAAGGCATGTTTTGAGATAGAAGGAGCTCCGAATGCAGGTCTGTCACTGTCTGTCTATGTGGGTCTGCTGCAGATCACTTAACCTCTACAGGCCTCCATCTTCCTGTCTGTGAAGGGATCCTTATGAGTTCTAGCATTTGACAATTCTGGAATGTAGTGCTGATGAATATCAAATCATATTAACTTCAAAAATGTCTTTCAAGGTATATTCATTTCTTAGGTACTTTCTTTGATAATTATTTTGTTTGGGTGGATTTTTATTGCTTATAAAGTTTATCCCAACAATGTGAAAAATGTGTAGTTTTCTGCATTTGATGGTTGAGGCCCACTGAGATTGTATACTTTGTCTAAAATTATACAGGTCCTTTGGTGGTAGAAGTAGGATAAAACTCAGAAATCCTGGCTCCTATACTTAGGTTAGACAAAAGGGAGATGTCCCTCCTATGTTCAGTAATTGTTGAGGCATAGTTTAATCAATACCAAGTGAACACATTTTATATATCTAATGGTAAGTAAATTGTGTTCTCTAGCCTCAAAGAATGTCTGATCTTGTGAAAGTCAGTTCCATAAGGAGATGTAGGAAGTTCTACGATAGAGGTATGTTTTGTATTTTTTCTTCAACTAGGATTGATTGACAAGGACAAAACTTACCTTTCCCATCAAGAATATTGTATACCATCACCAAGTGGGATTCAACCCAGGAATTCAGGGATGATTCAAAATATGCAAATCAATATACGTAATATACCACATTAACAGAGCCAAAGACAAACATCACATGATCATCTCAATAGATGAAGAAAAAGCTTTTGATAAAATTCAACCTTCATTTATGGTAACAAACAAACAAACAAACAAACAAAAAACCTAGAGAAAAGACAAATAGGATAAATTCTAAAGAAACTACCAGTATAACAAAACAAGCAAAAACAATGGAATTGTAAAAAATTTAATTAATCCAAAAGAAAGTGAGAGAGAAGTAAAAAGAAACAGGAAAGATGGTGCAAGTAGAAAAACATCAGATTATAAGCCAACCATATCATTAATCATCGTAAATACAAATGTTTCAAAAATTCTGATCATTAGACAAAAATTATCAACATTTCTAAAAAATCTAGGCCAGTAAATCCACTTGAGAGTAAAGATATAAAGAAGTCAAAGGTGAGAGGATAGGAAAAAATACGTCATGCTAACACTAATCAAAGAAACCAAGAGTAGCTATTTTAATATCAGAAGAAGTAGATTTCGGAACAGAAAATATTATCAAGAATAATATTTCACAGTGATAAAAGCACTGATTTCTTAATAGGATATTGCAATCCTAAATATACAAGAAGCAAAGGCTGAGAGAACTGCAAGTAGATAAATACACAATTGTAGTCAAAAATTTCAATACCTTTCTTCCACTACTTGACAGAACAAGTGGACTGAAAATCAGTAAGGATATAAGAGTCTTGGACAACAGCATGAATCAATTTGTTTTAATTGACATTTATGGATCAGATTATCCAACAACAGCAGAGTATACATTTTTCCAAATTTCCATGAATTATCTTTTTGCTACAGTAGATCATATTCTGGATTAGAAAATAAACTTCAGTAAATTTAATAAGGTTAAAATGAAAGTTCTTGGACCATAGAGCAAATAAATTAGAGTTTAATAAAAAAGTATTTTAAAAACCTCAAATATTTAGATGTTAAATAGCACATTTAAAAATATCTATGGGTCAAAGAGATAATTAAAAGAAAAATTGGAAAGTGCTTTAAATTGAGCAAAAATGGAAAATATAATCTGACAGAACTTGTGGGAAGCAGCTAAAGTAGTATTTAAGGGAAATTTATAGTATTAACTATTGTATACTAGAACTGAAATGCAAGTTGCAATCAATGATCATCCTACCTTGAGAATTTAAAGAGGACAAAACACACCAACTAATTAGAAGAAAAAATTAAACTTCACAGTAAGAATTACTTTAAAAGATGAAAAAAGCAGTAGAGAAAAATTAATGCAATAAAAATCTCATTCTCTAAGATGATCAGTAAAATTGATAAAAGTCTATCCAGACTAATCAAGAGATCAGTAGAGAAGATACAAGTTACCAGTGTCAGGAATGAGAGAGTAGCTATTACTATGGGTTTTGTAGATATTTAAAAGATAGTAAAGGTGGACTTTAACCAATAAATTCTACAAGTTAGATTAAATGAACAAATCTCTTAAAAGATACAAACTATTAAAGCTCATTCAAAAGAGCTAGGTAATTTAATAACCCTGTATAAAAGAAATTAAGCTTATAGTTAAAAATCTTCCTATAAAGAAAACTCCAGGCCCAGGTTTCATGGGAGAAATTTTACCATTTACATAAGAAAATAACTTCAATTCTTTTTAAAAATTATTTTAAAGAAAAAGAAACCCAATAAAAACAATGGTAAGAGATTTCAAAATAAGATTGTAGGAGAGTAACAATGGTTAGTACATTGCTTATTGTTATCTTCAGAGTAGTTGCTCCTATTGCAAGATATAAGCATGAAAAATTAATCAAACCATATAGGCACAAACCTTTCTTTTCAGTGAGCTAGTAATTT
Source organism: Dasyprocta punctata (assembly GCA_004363535.1). Classification (NCBI taxonomy): domain Eukaryota; kingdom Metazoa; phylum Chordata; class Mammalia; order Rodentia; family Dasyproctidae; genus Dasyprocta; species Dasyprocta punctata. The sequence goes on from RJWM01008896.1 coordinate 15,534, forward strand.
CAATTTTACACAAACTTTTCTTGAAAATCAAAGAGGAGGAAATGTTTTTCCATTGAATATATGAGACAATGTTACACTGATAGCAAGACTTGACAAAGGCATTACAAGAAAACAGAACTCCAATCAATATTCCCCATATCATATATGCAAACATTTTAAACAAAATTTTAGTAAATCAAATCCAATAATATATGAAAAGCATAATAGTTCATGACCTAGTGGTGTTTATCACAAGAATGATTTAACACGTGATAACGAAATAGTTTGGCAATTACTAATTTAAATTTAAAAATTTAAAATAAAATGATCATCTCAGTAGATGCGAAACTAAACCAAACAAACACAAACAATCTCGACAAAATCAGACTTAATTTATTTTAAGTACTTGGTATGGTTTGGAAATGTCCCCAAAGCCCCATGTGTGAAAGCCTTGAATGTCAGCCTGTGGTGCTGTTGTGAAGTGATAGAGTCTTTAGGAGGTGGCAATCTAGTAGAAGGAAGTTAGTTTATTGTGCCCCTGAAGGATATCCCCTTTCTTTTCGAGCTCTCTGCTCCACGGTCAAGGTGAACAGGCCATCTTCGGTGCTCACCCCCACCATGTGTACTATGTTGCCTCAGGACCAAAGCAACAGAGTCAAGTAAATCTGGGTTGAAATCTTTGAAACCATAAACTAAAATAACTTTCCCTCCTTTTAGGTTGATCATATCAGGCATTTTATTCCAGTAATGGAAAGCTGACCTTGCAAAACAAGAAGAAAAGTAAGCATCCAACAATGAATATCCAGGAAAAACCCACAGCTAGAAACATGTTTAATTATAAGAGATTATGCTTTTCCTCTAAGCTCAGGAACACGACCAAGATGACTGTTCTTCTGTTTCACATTTCACTGGAAGCTTTAGGTGGTACAATACGGCAAAAAAGAGAAAAAAGAAAACAATAAATTTAGGAAAGGAAGAAGAAAGACCGTAGTGGAGTGTAAGAGGGAAGAGGCAGGAGAATAGGGCATGGGGAGCTTTGGGGCTGATGTTTGTTTACTCCCTCCATTGCATTGATGGTTTCGGGGATGCATTTCTATGTGAAACACATCCTACATTTACTCCAAATGCACAGTTAACTTTGTATGTTATACCCCAATAAAGCTCTTAAAAAAAACCACATCAAAACGAATGTGTTTTGATCAAATTGATTGAATTGTATATCCAGATATAAACATTTACAGTTTAGTACATTTATATAGAGACTTATTAAAATAAGAGGGATGCTGAGGGCACTGAGGGGTTAGACCAGGAACAACACATGATCAATAGTGTTTTTTGTCCTTGTGCTGCATTGTGCTAACAAGCTTGGTGTTCTAAGGGCGGGGCTTGGGCACTCTGACAGGAAGACTCAAGCCTTGTCACTTCTGGCTCTGGGACTCACAACTCTTAGGCAAGAAGATCGTCAGATTTCATAGTCCTTTTGCTCTGTCTTTGAGGCTGTGACTTGCAGTTGCTTAATAAATCAAGTCACTCCTCTACCTTTTGACAAACAAATCAGAACTATTTATTAAAGATTAAAAGCAAAATGAAGGAAGAAATTAAAAACCATATTTCTAAAACTATTCTATTTCTATAGGTTAGTGATGGCAAACCTTTTAGAGATGAATGCCCAAACCACAACCCAAAATCCACTTACTTATGACAAAGTGCCTACATTGCAATTAAACCTGAAAACTGAGGTTTTAGTTTAGAAAAAACAATCTTTTGTCTTAAAAACAAGTAACACAGATGCCATAGTTTGCCACCACTACTGTAGATGGATTTGGTTCATTGAAGGGAATAAAGTAATAATTTAATTCATACACCAAGTTGGTTTGTAATTAATTATTCATATATAAGATCTCCCCCTCTTCCTATTCTTATGGCATCATCTGTTAGCTTGTCCATTCCATCAACTTAAAAAATTCTTTTAGTGTATGTTTATGATACAGAGTAATTGCATTCATTTTAAGAATTCATTTTAAGAATTGGTACTGCATATGTACATATAACATCTTGATCATCTTTACTTCCTTTTACCCTGCCTTCCCTCTCACCTTCGCCAGATCCTTTCCCAGCTCCACAAGATCTGCCTCCCTATTTTCCACCTTGTCTCTTTTATTTTGTACTTTAAATTATTTATATTTTGGATGTCTCATGTAAGAGGAGCCATGTGATTTTTATTCTTCTGTCTTTGGTCTATTTCACTAGGATTATGATCTCAAGATCCATCATTTTTTTCTACAAATGACTCAAATGTACTCTTTATGACTGAGTGTTACTCCATTGTATATATAAACTTTATCCATTTATCTGTTGATGGGCATACAGGTCCCATTCCATAATTTAGTTATTATAAATTGTGTTGCTAGAAACATAGGTATGCCTGTATCACTGTAAGATGATGACTTCAACTCTTTTGGGAAGATACTCAGAAGAAGTATGGCTGAATCAAATGGAATTTCTACTTTTAGTTTTTTGATGAATCTCCATACTAATTTCTATGGTAGTTTACTAGTTTACATTCCCACCACCAACATAGAACACAACCTCACCAGCATTTGTTTTGTTTTAAGTCCTTAATGATAATCATTCCTATTGGAGTAAGATGGAATCTCAGTGTTGTTTTGATTTCCATTTCTGTCGAAGATGTAGAATAGTTTTTCATGTACTTATTGGTGACTTTTACTTCTGTTTTTGAAAAGTATCTATTCGTTTCAATTTCCCACTTTTTGTTGATACTGATAAAACTGGTTATCCATGCTCAGAATGAATCAGAATGAATCTTGACCCATATCTCTCACTCTCTACTAAAATCAAATAAAATAGATTAAAGAACAAACACTGAATCTGCTGGAAGAGAAAAATAGGTAAAAATCTCGAAGACATAGACAAAGGCAAGGACTTTCTGAATGAAACTCCAGTTGCAGAAGAAATAACACCAAGAATCAAGTCCTTAAATTATTTACACCAAGAGTTTGGGGCTCATCTCCAAGGGAAGAGGAAGATTTTGAAGAGATCAAAAAAGAATCAGGGTGCCCTTTACAAAATGAAGTAGATTTTGTGACTGACTATAAAGCAAAAAGTTGGAAAAACAGATCCTGAAGGCAGTTTTCCAAATTTTATGTCTATAGTTGAGTTGGATAGTACATCAAAGAATTATGTAGCAAATTGTACTTCTTTCTACAAATGGGTTTACAAAAAATTAAAAAGCTTCTGTACAGCAAAAGAAACAAGAGTAAAGAGACAACCTACAGAACAGCAAAAAATTTTGCTAACTTCTCTTAGAACAGAGAGCTCATATCTAGAAGATATAACAAATTAAAAAAAAAAAAACTAGACTTCCCAAGTTAAAAGACCCCAAAAACCTTTCAGAAGTCTTCCATGGCTCGTGGTTAAAGCCCAGTCCCCTGACTGTGGTTTGGAGGTGCTGATGTCTACCCTGACCGTCTTCCCCACTGTTCCTCCACCACACACCATCCCACCTTGGACTTGGCTTTGAATTCTCAAACACACCAAGAAATCCATTCTGGGGCTTCACACTTGTCTTTTTCTTCTTGCTAAGAACTGTCTTTGGCTCCTCCATGTCAGGCTTCCTTCTTCGTGTGTGTGTGATTTTCTTTTTCTCTCTCTCTCTTTTTTTTTTTTTTTTTTTGGAGACAAGGTCTTGCTATGCAGTTCAGGCTGGCCTTGAACCAACTATGTAGTCTCAGCTGGCCTCAAACTCACAGTGATCTTGCTGCCTCAGATTCCTGAATGCTGGGATTATAAGCATGGACCACCATGCTGGCTTTGCTTCTCTCATTCTTTACAATTCATCAACATGTCACCTCCCCTGACCACCTTTCCTCTCAGTTATTTTTGTCCTAATCCTATATTGCAAGTTGTAATAATATTTTGCCCAAATTTTAATGTTCTGTCTACTCAGGTGTACGCGCTATTGAGGTGGATCATGTCTGCTTTGTCCACAGTTACTGATTGTGTAACTTAATCACTTCTCTGTAGTTCCCTAATTTTTGCAAATACTGCATTGATGGTCTAAAAAGAGTTTCTATAGTTGCAGGTCCAGGACATCAACATTTTCAAAATTGTTACTAGAAACTTTCTGTTTTATGAGCAATGAAACTCTGTTTTTGAGTGATGATCCTGTATCTCACCTCCAGTAAATAAGTAGATATATAGCCACAAAAACACCACAAAGCAGAACAAAACATTCAGTGCAAGTAGAGAACAGGGGCTAAGTATTTGCTACCAAACAATCTTCCATATTCTGTTGACCAGGAGTCAATTCAGATTCAGAGAAAATGGCTCAAGAGCTGAGTTTATGGGCTAGTTCAGTCCTGTCCTGGCTTTGGGCCTCTCTGGTCTTATTTTTGACAGAACCCTAGCAGGGCCTTGGACAGTGGTTAGGGATATGGCTAGGTGACCTGCATCTGAACTTTTCTAGGTAGAAAGGAAATTCATGGATTTTCTTGCTCTATGGTGGGGAGAGCATCATATTTGTATGCAAGATCTGAGGTTGGAGAGGTGGTTCATGGTCATGACTGCTCCTTGTCTTGTTTCTGTGTTTGATATTTGAAATGAACAAAGGCAGTGGTCTAATGACAATTGTTCACTGTATGTGCCACAGGAAGCTCTGACTCTGATGGGTAAAGAGCTGAGCTTGCTTGGGGTGATGGGTTAGTGACGACTTCGTTCTTTTTCTCTCAGCATTTTACTTTCAGCTGTTCACTTTGTCACATTTTCCTCTTCATTTCTTCTTCCATTTCATTAATATTTTTTCTTCATATTCAGTTCCCTTTTAAATTTCTCTCTCTCCAAGTCCACTTATTTCTATGACTTGCTTGTCTGTTTGTCATTTTTACCCCTTATTCATTTCCTCGTCTTCATTTAGGCTGATCTTTTGAGCCAAAGATGCTCTTCTTATCACTTCAGATCCTAGCCAATGGGGAGGTAAATTAATACCTACATGTAAATTTAGAATGTCATACTCTTTTCCTGATCAATTGAAAGATTTTTTTTATCATTGTGAAGAGTTGTTTATTTCCAGGAATAATTTGTCCTGAAATTCTACTTATTTGATATGAATTTAGGATGCCAACTGTATTTTAGCTGGTATTTATGCAATATCTTTTCAGCATTTTGTATGATCATATTTAGTGAGTGTCACTGGTAGGTTACACATATTTTTGGGATTTGGCCACTGCCATTGAGACTGAGAATCTTTCTCTTCTAACTGAGGCATTTTGTCCGTTCACCTTTTAATGTATTTATGAATGTATTTGGTTTAAATCTTCACTCTATTTGATTTCTGTCTGACCCATGGTTTTCTATTTCTATTCTCTTACTTTTATTTGGATGTATTATTTCATTATTATTTTATTTTCTACCTCCATTAAATTCTTTGTTATATTTTTAGGGGTTATTATAGAGTTTACTCAAAAAATTTACATATACATTCTTGATGTAACAAGTGTAATAAAACAAATTAGCACTTTTATCACTTTTTGGATATAGTGGGCATCCCAGGATACTTTGTATTTATCCATCTTCAATTCTATGCTACTATCATAAAAGTTTTTATTTTATCGGTATTTTAAGTCTTATAAAATGCTTTATTTTTTTAGATAGTAACTGTTCACTTAGTTTGCCCATCCATTAACTCTTTCTGTTGCTCTCTAGGTCTTACTGTATCTTTAAGCTTCCATCTGGGATTATTTTCTGTCTATCTATATAAATTTCTTTCTTTCTTTTTTTCTTTCTTTCTTTTGTTCCCTTTCTTTCTTTCTTTCTTTCTTTCTTTCTTTCTTTCTTTCTTTCTTTCTTTCTTTCTTTCTTTCTTTCTTCTTTCTTTTTTGTGGCACCAGGGATCGAACCTCACACCTGCCAGATAGGCACTTCAGCCACTGAGCCAAACTCCCGGCCCCGGTTTTTTGAGGCAGGGCCACACTATGTAGCTCAGGCCGGCCTTGTGCTCGCATTGTAGCCCAAGCCGGCCTCGAACTCACAGTGCTCCTCCTACCTCAGCCTCCCGAGTGCTGGGATTAAAGGTATGCACCACCACACCCGGCTATAAATTTCTTTTAGTTCATATGTACTGAAAAATCTTCTCGGCTTTTAATTTTTGATTCCACTGGTATTTTTTAAAGGATATTTTAGCCGGGTATAGATTTTTAAGAATGGCAGTTATCATCTCAGCACTTTCAAAAAATGATTACATTATTGTTAGATATGAATAGAAAGAAAGTCAAATGTGAGCCCTAGTATTGTTTCTGCTATTTTTCTTTTTCTTTTTTAATTTAAAGACCCCCCACTTTTGGCTAATCATCAGTTTTTTCTGATGTGTGGGTAAGATTAATTTTAAAAAAATTTATCCTACTTGAGATTCATAGTTAATTAATGCTATATCTTTTTGTCTTTCAGTATTTGTAGAAAAAATCTTATATATTCCTCTTCCTTGTTCTTTTTTATTCTTCTGTTATAGTGGTTATACATCTTAGATCTTTTTCCCTGTGCAATAAATCTTGAACTATTTTGAATGCTTGTCTCTATATTTTATCCTCTTATCTTCTATTGCTTTGCTCTGGAAATTTTCTTCTGACCTATTTTCTGAATCATCAATTCACATTTTGGCTGTGTTTAATTTGTTCTCAATATCATCTGTAGATTTAAAAATTTTACTTATTCTTTAGTTTTAGAATTATATTTCATTCTTTTAAAAACATTCCAGGCAGAATTTTTACATTGAGGTTTTAAAAATTCCTTGAACATATTAGGAACAATTATTTTAAAGTCTGTGTATAATAGCTCTATTATCTGCATTCTCTATAGATCTAGTTATTTTTGATTAAGAACCAAGAATAGTATGTGAACAAAAGTTGGAAATAGTTTGAGGCTATATAAACTTATGTCCCTTTAGAGAAGATTTAATTTATATCTTATGAAACCCAGAATCCTTTAGAAATATAAGATCACCTCAATCTAATGAGGATGGTTGTTCAAACCTGACTTTCAGTTCCTGTGAGGACTAATCCAAAGTTTAGGATCCTATCCACCTCTCTATCTTGGTGGATCTTGTACACTATGTTTTTTCCTTGTACACATGATAATCTGTCAAAAAGTCTATTAATTTTACAATTTAAAACATGTCTGTTGGAGTTAGGTGAGTCTTTGTATCCTGAAAGAAGGTTGCCTAAAATGTCAGACTCATTTCTCTGGGTTTCTTTTTCATTATTCCTTCAGTCTTGATCTTACAAGTCTTCCCTGTCTTGCAATCTTTTCAGTGCCTGATAACTTTTAGACGTTACCCAGTTTCTCTGTTTGTGCTCTGTGTGGAGTTTCATGCAAATCACCCAGTGTGTCCCAGCTGTTATGTTGCTGTGTGCTCCTGGAAAAATAGTTTTCCATCTCTGGACCACAGTTTCATATCTGCACAATAAAGAGTTTCAACTTGAGACTTTCCCAAACTCATTTTTCATTCAGCTTAACCTGTTTTTGCTCTGTAGGCCAGTGCATCAGACATGTGGGCTGGTTCTTCCTATGCAGTGCTGGTAGCCTGTGTCACCTGGCTAAAGTAACTCGGAAGCTGATGACCGTGAACTCACTTGCTACTCTTGAGGATTGGAATCCTTGTAATACATACCATGCTCACCATGTTGGTGTGAAATGTAGGCTGAGATGTTTGTTTTACTCTCAACCGAAAAATATTAAGCAAGGATTCCCTAGGGCTATTTATCAGTCAGAAGGGAGATAAATAAAGAGCAGGAATGTTGTTAATTTACTCAGACTCCAAACTCAAAGTCCCTTTGATGGAGCAGAGGCACTGATGTGGGGTTTCTGGTGAGCCATCTGGAGGGTCTGCCCCTCATCTTTCTGTCCATGAGCTAACACACACACACACACACACACACACACACACACATACGCACACACAGAAGCATGTGTGTGCACCCTAGACATGTGTGGTTAATGATGACCATATTAAAGATGGACACATCTGGTGGAAAGAGTTTCCAATAGGAATTTCAAAGCACTATCACTTTCATTCTAAAGAACTAATTTACTTACATTTTGTCTTTGGTTCTTTGCTTTGAAGAGTACTTAGAGCATCACTTTTAAATACACTTTTGTGGACTTTTAACTCTGCAGAAAAGTCTTGCAGTGTCATACTAGCCACCCTTGTGCTAAGAGCACAGACTCTGGGGCCAAACTACCTGGGTTCAAATCCCAATTTCTCCATATTCTAGCAGTTAAATCTTGGGCCAATTAGTAAATTTTCTTGTGCTTTTGTTGCATCACTTATAAAATGAGGATAGTAAATAGCACCTGCTTTGTTGGATGGCTGAGAAGGTTAAAGGAGTGTGTGGAAGAATGAGCTATTGATTGGCATGATGATTCTGTCACCCTTTTCTGTAGCTATACGTCTTACATGAAAGAGACACTGAGGCACGGACAGCGAGGTGAGCTGAAGTGTGGAGAATGCCGGATTCAGAGTCAGAAGATTAGCTGTGCTGTTTGATGGACTATTGTTTTATACTACCAAATGTCTGGCCCTCAGTTCAAGTTCTTTCCTATAACATAGGACAGTTATATTCTCATATACCGCACAAGGTGGTTCTCAAAGTGATGGAAGTAGACAACTATAAAAGCAGAAATCACTCTGTGAGTGTGAGGGACGGTCACAGAAGGGAAAGATGCATGATTCTTGTTAGGAAGGTATAACAGAGGCCTTAGAAGAAGGGAAGCATGCAGCTCTGTCTTTCTATTTTAGTCTCTGAGGCTGTTGTGTTACTGCATGAGCATGACTCTACTCGGGTAGACACACAACCCTACTGCACTGCTGAGGGAAGGAACCAGCCTATGGGTTTGGTGGTGCCTTATTTTCAGCCTTGTATGCCATTCTCTTCACCTAGGGTCTGGTCCCAGAAGCTCTGAACTTGGCCTTTGACAATGTATACACCTTGCCTAGCAAAGGAAACTCAAGTCTTTGCTACCAGAAATCAGCAGAAGGATTAACAGCTCCTCTGAAGTGATGAATGACAATAATCTTGGTATGAGGTAGATCAGGAGTTATGGACATGGTATGGTCAGAGCTCTGAGGTGGACACAATGTAAAAGTCAGAACAAGTACTGTTTTAGGTTGCTATGACTGCTGTAACATATTATCAACAAACTTTATTCCCTTATAGTTCTGGAGCCCAGAAGTCTAAAGTTAGTATCTCTTGGCTCAAATCAAGGTACCATCAGGAAATTTCTCCCTTCAGAGGCCTAGGGAAGAAACCATTCCTTGTCTTTCCTGGCTTCTGGTGGCTTGGGCATTTCTTGGCTAGTGGCTGCATCACTCCAATCTTGGCCTCCACAGTCCATTGCCTCCTCGCTTTCTTTCTCGCTTTGGAATTTGAGGTTCACCCAGATAATCCAGGATAATGGCTTTATCTCAAGACTCCTAATCTATGCAAAGACACTTTTCCTAAATAAAAGCACATTGATAGATTCCAGGAATTTGATGTGGATGTCTTGGGGGAGAGGGAACTTTGTAGTTTACTACAGGTGGTAAAGTAGGCGAAAGGCAGAGCAGACACAGGCCCACATGGGGAAACTGGGGATGAAGACAATAGCAACTTGTGCATGTATCTTAAAAGAATGTAATCCTTTAACTCTGTGGCTACGAAGTTTCTGATGTCATTCCCCCTTGACACCTTGGTGCTTCCTTAGTCCCTTCTTGTACCTTGAGATAAATTATGCATGAGATTGCAGCAGGAAGCTTTAGTAAAAGAATAATGCTCTCAAAGATACCCACATCATAATCCCTAGAACCATGATTGTTACCTCCAATGGCAAAGTCTTTGCAAATGTAATTAAATTAAGGATCTCAAAGAATTATTCAGGTGGACCCTAAATGTCATCACAAGAGTCCTGATAAAAGACAGGGCAGAGAAAATTTTGACATATGTAGAGGAAAAGACCATGTGATCATGGAAGCAGACAATAGAGTGATGGAACCAGAAACCAAGGAACATTAACAACCACCAGAGCCTGGAAGAGGTGAGGAACAGATTCTCTCCTAGATCATGACAGATCACACTTGGAGTTCAGTCCAGGTTTGCTAGTTTTGGACTTCTGGCCTCCAGAACTGTGATAGAATACTTACTATTGTTTTAAGACATCTAGTTTGCAGTAATTTGTTACAGCAGTCAAGGTAACTAATACTGGAGGTTCTCCTTGGACCTCCTCTTTGAGGGTGTCAGGATCACAGCAAACCGATGAGCTAAATGTGTTTCTCTGATGTCTGACCCTGGCCTCCAGGGAGCCCTAGAGGAGAGCATGCATGTGCAGGCCTAGAGCAGCAGGCAGAGTTTAGCACATTGTCACATTCCTGTGCTTCCCACCACCTGAGCTGTGGCCACAGTGCAGACTTGAGTCCTATCTTCAACCCTTGGCTGCTGGAGGGAGACAGCATGTCCAGAATAGGGTGGGCAAAGCCAGGGGCTGACAGCAGCAGAAGTCGCCCCTTCCTGCCTCTGTGTTGACACTGAGGATTGCAAACTAAGTTTACTCCCATCTTCCTTGCCTCATTGCTCAAGGGCATCAGCTTTCTGGAACAATTTTACTCCATGCACTGGGAACAAAGGAGAAACTAAATGCCTTGCTTCAGAGTAACCCATATGGAGGAGGCCAGGCAAGGCCCAGTGACAGGATAATTGCTTAAATATCTGCTGTAAGTATAAAGGCAGACTCTACCTCCAGCTGGAGTTCAGGTTCCCACAGGTCATGAAAACAAAGAGAGGAATGGGAGAATTAAGCAGGAATAGAAATGGAAATGATTAGGAAAGATTGCCACTACTTGGGGAGGGGGAAGGGGGAAGTTATGAATTAACCCTTTTGAGATTGCACAAATGGGGTGCAGGTTTACAGATTTCCTTCTTGGATGGAAAATCTGAAGGCCCTTGCCTTCCAGTGGGACTCTCCACTCTGGGAAGCTTTGCAGATCTTGCAGAAGACACTCATGGGACACATCTAAGGGGCTGGGGCTTGGGAGATGGTACTGGTGTTGAGGGTTGAAGGTGAGTCTGTGGACAGTACACACAGGTTCCTTGTTTTTACTAGAGTTACTTACTCCCTTCTTATTTATCACTTGGGCCTTGTCTCCTGTCTGGTAATGCCTCCTCCTGCTTCTTCTTTATGCATGCCCAGTACCCTGAAACTCCCAGGTTCCCACTGAGTCCTCTGTATTCTCTTAGCATTGTGCTTTCTCTTTGTAATCCTGGCACACTGGCCAGTGTTGTCACAACTTATTTCCTAAATTCTAAGAAGGGCGTAATTTTTCACATTATGATAGTCCTGGTATTCAAGTCTTTCTTGTAATCAATGGGCATATTTAATGGATGTGTTACCTGAGGTTCTCCAGAGAAATAGAACCAATAGGAGGTATGCAATTAGTGGTGGGAGAGAGAGAGAGAGAGAGACAGAGAGACAGAGAGACAGAGAGACAGAGACAGAGAGACAGAGAACAGGAGACTTTAAGGAACAGGCTTACAATTATAGGGATTAACATGTTCAAATTTTAGTAGGTGCAGGTTAGAAACTCAAAGCCCCAGTCTTAAGGCACAAGCCCTTCTGCCTAGGAAACCTCAGTCTGTGCTTTTAAGAACATCAACTCATTTGGTGAGACCCACTCATATTTTGGAGAACCATCTGCTTTGTGCAAAGTGTACTAATTTCAATGTTAATCTCATCTAAAATACCTTCACAGCAACATCTAGACCAATGTTTGACAAACAATTGGACGCTGTACCTTAGCCAAGTTGTCTCCTGGGATTAACCCGTTAGTAGTATAGCTGTTTATTTTCCTTGATTGATTCATCCCTTCCTGCCAAAAAACATGTGTATGTACTATCTTGCTGGGTGCCTTTAGCATGGGGATCCGGAGCATTTGTTTTGAGCCTGTCTTCCAGTGGGCTGTGAGCTGGATAGGGGCGGGAATCACGCCTGTTTGTCCATGGAGGCACCTACGCTGTGGAACACTTGCATGTAGTAGGCCCTTAGTATTTGCTGGCTGCCTGCTCAGTGATTTCACTAAGCAATAAATTATTTAGATTTGAGTGTTCTTTTGACTTTTAATTTCCTCCCTTTTGGGGTGTCATGAGGCCTTTCTCCACTTCCTTTCTCCCTTCTGTGGATAGCATACTCCCTTTCTTCTCTTCGTCTTTCTGGCTCCTCGGTCCCCATCCCTTTTATTTGGCTAATGCTCTGTGCCTAATCACATTAGCCAGCACTGGCAGTATAGAGATGTTTGCAATCCAACCCAGGTCTGATTATGAGCTTCAGCAGCCCGAGGCGACTTTAAGAATGTGTTGATTGGTGGGGGGTGGGGGAGCCTCCAGAGGGGGCCAGCATTATTGGCTGGTGGAGCCGCCCACATGTGTGTCTGGGCACCGCCAGGCCAGTTGGTTTCTGGTTCTCTCCTTGATCAGGCTCCTGGTGGGGTATTTATCCTGGCTGGGCGTCTAAGCCCTTCCTGATTGTATTAAGCCTCATGAAAGTGAGGCCCAAAACAATCGGGCTAGTTTGGCTAGTGCTGCAACCACAGCAAAGTGTGCCCTGTATTTCTTGTCATTCTCTGTTCAAGCTCATTTCAACTTTCTCCCAACTCTGAGAGTATAAAGAAACTGCTACGTGTTTCTTCGGTTTGCAAGCATTACCTCATTTCCCTTGTCTAGGATATTAATTCAGAAATATTTATTAAGTGATTTCAGGATTTGGGGTGATTTGAAAGCATTCAGTTCAAATTCCATGAAGGATGCCATGAGTTTAAAGGAAATTAGCTGCTCCCCCCATTTTCTCAAAAGCACTCTGTATTTTTCTTTAGAGTACATTCCTTTCTTGTCATTGTTCCTTTAATTATTTACAATCATTCATTTAATGTCTGTCTTCTCTATAGATTGCAATAATCTCCATCCAGGCAGAATCTCTGAATGTCATCTTTACAGCAACAGGTATAACCCAGGAGCAGACATAGTAAGTTCTTGACTATCTAATTATTATGCTTTAATAGGCAAAGACATAGCATTGTACTTGGAGGGTGTAATTATGTTTCTGAAAGTTTGTATATAGTAAGTAGACTATTCATATAGTTACCATATGAAAACAGGATCCTTGGTTTCAAACCCAGAGCCTGTGCTGCATGCCCCAAGGAACCTTAAGGTGGTCCCTTCTTGTGTTCCTACAGCAAGCCTATCTGAGTTGTCATTCTTATGGAAGACAGTGAAATAAAATTCCTTCAAATTATGCAGTTATGAAGACATGTCTCCATGTGGGGAAACTCAAAATAAGATTTTAATGTTCTGGTCTTAAGACACAATTCCTTCTTCCCAGGAAAGCTCAGTGTGCTTTTAAACTCTGTGGTTTTTGCATTATATTTCTCTGAAATCTGGGACTCTCTAAATTGAACTTCTAGGATCAGACCCTTGTACTACCATGTAGATGTTGCATGAATTTCAGCAAAATATATGCCACGTTTATACCTTGATCTAGTTGTTTATACCAGACCATCTATACTGAGACCAATGCTTAGCTCAGAACAAAATTGATGAACACCAATTTTTATTTCCATCAATGTATAATAGTCAAATTGCCTTTCCATGATTGGCTAATGGTGTGGCAAGGCAGGGAGGGAAGGAGAGAAAATACTTTTAAAAGGAGGGAAAACTCTAATTAATGAAAGCCATATGGGTTGTGTGGAAATGATGTGAGTGAAATGATATCCCAGGATACAGCACTTTAGGGAGTGAGAGAAGGAAGGGACACTGTGGAGAAGGCAGGCTATTATACTGTCTATGGTATGTATTACCAGGCATTGGATTGTCAGAACACACACACAAAAAAAAAAAAAAAAAAAAAAAAAAAAAAAAAAAAAAGAAAGAAAGAAAAAAAAAGGTAGATGTAATTGGCCTCTGAATTGGAGCATCAGTGGAGTTGACTCATTTGGCATCTGGCCGCTTCCAACCATGTTCACCTGGCGTCTACACAACTGGTCATTTCAATCCAAAAGTTCAGCCCAGCCAACATCAAGAGGGCTGGTGGGTTGCCTGTGTGAAGCCCAAACTCCAAATTATCATCTGGCTTGCCCAGCTACTGGGACTGGGAAGTTCTGACAGCAGCATATGCCAATGCCCCATGATAGTTACTGGGGTCAGAAATTGCATTGCTCTGAAATTATGAGCAGTGCCCAAAACATATCTGATTTCAGAGCAGGTTCGTAGTAAGGCAGAGTTGACCAGAAGGTATATTGTCTTGCCACTCAAAGCAAACACAAATGACTTGCCATGGAGCCGAAGCGATGCAGATTTCTCATCATAGCCATCCCCACCCCTATTTATTTCATTGCACGGGACTAAAGTATGGTGTCATGGAAACAAAAAGCAGAGTAGAACAGATTTCCAAATCTTCCCTCAACTTTGGCTTGTGATGGTGTTTTTGGCCAACCCAGGATTGGTCTTCTTTTTCTTTCTAATTCCTTTAAAATGAAGGGCCTGATTTTAATTGACTGAGGGATGATATTAGTATATTGAAAAAGCAATATGTTACAGAAATTACTGTGAAGTGTTTTTCTATCCCAAAGAACTTTTCATGTCAATTGGGTTATTTGATCTTTTCAACAACCCTGTGAAGTAAGTTGGGTGGATAAGAATTTTATTAATTTAATTTTGCACATAGATACTTGAGGAGGTGAAACAATTACTTATCCCAAGATTACTTATCCCACAGTGACAAACTAGTAACAATAATAGCAAATACTTAGCAGTTACCAAGTACCAGGTACTATTATAAGCATTCATTTCCTCTTCACAATGACTCAATGCCGAAGGCACTGTTATTCCCATTATGTAGGTGAAAAGCTCAGGCATAGAAAGATGAAATAATTTGCCCCAGATTATAGCTGGTAAGTAGTGTTGCTGAGATAAGAATTTAGATAGCTTAGCTTCAGAGCCTAGGGAGCAAGTCCTATATGATATTCAACCACGCAATGCGTGGGCATGCCTTGTGTCACTTATTGCCTCCCTTGTCAGTTTCCTCTTTACTTAAAGGATCTCCCAAACTTAGACAGATGAAGAATTTTCTAAAACCTGACATGACTAGGATTCATTTGTTTGTTTGTTTAAGACAGAGTCTCACAATATAGCCTGAGCTGTCTTCAAACTTGCAATCCTGCCTCAGTTTTCTGAATGCTGGGATTACAGGTATGTGCTACCATACCTAGCTAGGACCAGAGCTGAAAAAAAAATCTATTATTTGTCTATTTTAAAGTTAGAATGCTAACTGGAGAAGAAACTGGGAATTGCCTTCAAAATGAGATTGAGATGAAACATTGAAGTTCACCAGGAAAAAAAAAAGTTGTCTCATTCCTCCAGTTGCTGCCAAGGACTCTTGTTGGTTTCCTGCTCTGTGCAGATTTTTTATGCAGGTAAGAGGAAGGATGTCAATACTGAAGTTTCCCTGGGGCCCTGGTGTCTGTGTCAGTTGCATTTTCTTTCTTTGTGGACCTCAGAGGAGTGTTGGCAACAATAGATTTGAGATTCAGTAGGTAAGGATTTTGAGCAATTTGATGAACCTGCTTTTCAGGTGAGCTTTTTGGTCTGTGAGATGTAGAAGTCATGGGAAGCTCTTCAAACTTAAAGAAAGACAGTTAAAACCTTAACTTCTTATAACCAAGCCTCCAAGAGGTGCTTTTGCTGTAGCTGAGTTTGGTTCTGTGACCCACAGCAGTTTTTGTTGAGTAAAGTAATTCCGTGTGTAATGATTTGGAGAAAATGCCTTTTCCTCAACCATGGAATTCCTCCCAAAGAAGAGACTGCATTTGGTTGGGCAGGAGTGGAGTAAGGAAGTGACTAGGAATTTTCAAGGCTCTAGGCTTCATATGCAGGCAGGACACCGAACTCAGGTAACTCCTTGGGGACCCCACCAGTGTTTCTTGCATGGTGTCCAATTTGCTTCCTGCCTGAGTGATTATGTAATCACATTATGTTGTCAAAGTTTGGACAGTGGGAGAGAATAAGGCATAAAGAGAGACCCAAATTCTCTGTGCATTTCTACCCATAATGTGATTTTTTATGACCTTTGGCACTAAGTACTAATCCAAGAATGCCAACTTGGTCATGACACAAGCGTGTGTGGGTGGGCAGTGTAAAATGGAGTGACATTAGACCTTGATTATAGTGTTGTGCATGATGCCAAAGTAAACAGCTGAATAGTGAAGTGTTTGACAAGCTGGTTTAGTTAACATTTTTAGACAATTTATGTTACTGAAGAGAATTTTGCTGTTGAAAAATCAGAACTAATAATCATATGGATTTGGTAATAATTATTTTGTGTGTCTATAAATATAAGGAAAGGATTTGTACTTATGTATTGACACTTTCTGTGGGTAATGACGTAGACTTACATTTATTTAATTTTGTGTTTCTTTATAAAGTTATACAAATAAGATAGTATAATATTAATTAAAGTCGGGGGAAAAAGAAATCTCCAGCAGTTCTACTATATCAATAGCATAATTTTTTTTCATGCCTGACTTTTCCTTTTATGTCATTGGCTGACATATTTTTACTGGGTCAGAATCGCAGCTACATGAACTTTCAATTTACCCACTAACATTTACAGACTGGACGCAGCTTCTGGAGTAGATTCCTGGATGGATGAGCAGGAAGAAACATTTGTGCTCATCTACCATGATCTTGCTTTGCAAGTGAAATGACAGGGCTCAGAAAGTCGAAGGATTCACTTGGAGGACAGAGGTTAGGCTAACTGAGCTGGGACTTTTCCCAACTCAGTGCAGTTCTAATCATTCCATGGTGCTTCTCATGTTTACTCCTGAAGTTGCCACCAACACCACACACACTTCAACTGGGCCTGTAATACAAGGGTGTGTGCTGCTCCTGCTGCTGCAAGGATCCCCGTGAGAATGACATGATCTTTAAACCTTGTGTGGCAATCTCTGACACACTGCCATGATGCTCAGGGAAGATGGGGTGACCTGGAAATCCAACTGCTTCCTTAAGATCCAACTTTTGGATGATTATCTAAAATGCTTCATTGTGGGAGCAGACAATGTGGGCTCCAAGCAGATGCAGCAGTTCCGTATGTCCCTCTGAGGGAAGGCTGTGGTGTGGATGGGCAAGAATACCATGATGTGCAAGGCCATCTAAAGACATCTGGAGAACAACCAGCTCTGGAGAAACTGTTGCCTCCTATCCGGGGGGATGTGGGCTTTGTGCTTACCAAGGAGGAGCCCACTGAGATCAGGGATATGCTGTTGGCCAGTAAGACGCCAGCTGCTGCTTGTGCTGGTGCATTTGCACCACGTGAAGCCACCGTGCCAGCCTAGACCACTGATCTGGGGCCTGAGAAGACCTCCTTCTTCCAGGCTCTGGGCATCACCACTAAAATCTCCAGGGGCACCATTGAAATCCTGAGTGATACACAGTTGATTAGGACTGGAGACAAAGTGGGAGCCAGTGAGGCCACCTTCCTGAACATATTGAACATCTCCCCATTCTCCCTTGGGCTGATCATTCGGCAAGTGTTTGACAATGGGAGCATCTACAATCCTGAAGTGCTTGACATTACAGAGGAAACGCTGCATTCTGGCTTTCTGGAGGTTGTTCGCAGTGTGGCCAGTGTCTGTCTGCAGATCGGTTACCTAACTGCTGCATCAGCGCCCCATTCTATCATCAATGGGCCAAAGCAGGTCCTGGATTTGTCTGTGAAGACTGATTATACCTTCCCACTTGCTGAAAAGGTCAAGGCCTTCCTGGCTGATCCATCTGCATTTGTGGCTGCTGCCCCTGTCAGTGCAGTCACCATTGCTTGTCCTGCTGCTGCAGCCACCCCAGACAAGGCTGAAACAGGAAGCTGTCAGTTGACCTAAAAAATTACATACTAGTACCTTAGCTGGTCTTATTTGCATCATTTAGAGCCAACTGAAGGGAGAAGGGAATAGCACAGCCCACTCTGTTCATATCAGTATGTGGAAATAAGACTATTCAACTAATGTTGCAGCAATTGCTCTGCAGTCAAGGTGAGTTGTTCAAATTGTCTCCTACAGTGTGTGTGTGTGTGTGTGTGTGTATACACAAATACACGCTTGTATTTACAAACATGTATTTTTATCTGATATAGGGAGAATCTGAATTGTGGCAAACTCCAATTTAATAAACAATTATAAAAACTGAAAAGAATTGAAAAAGTAGCCATGGGATAATAGAGTGTGACATTTTTCATGCAACACTTTTCAAATCTCCTAACACAAGCTTTTCCTAAGGCCTTATGCCTTGTACTATTTGGTGGAAGATCACTACCAATGAGAGAACCTCAGGAACACTGGGAAGCGAAGGGCACAGAAGGTGAAAAAGAGAACAGAGTCATTCTCAGAATAAGCTTGTAACAATGAACAACTGTTTCTCTCACAAATAAATCTGAAGTTTATGTGAACTCTAGTAAATGAGAAAATTATAAACTTGTATATTTATTTGGCTCAAAGTGGTGATAAAGACTCATTCTCCAAGGGGAGGGCAACTTTAAAAAAAAATCTTGATCACATTAGCCTTTAGCAGAGGTCTATGGAAATGCTCATGACCTTGATGTGTTATAAAACATCTAGATTAGAACCTTCTTTCTTTTAAGTGTAGCCACACTTTTTATAAATGAGTAACTGTGGAGAACTAAAGAGAATGAAAACCTCTAAGCAGATTTACTTGAGAAATAGATTTGTAGTCAATTAGGAGAGGGAAATGCTTCCCCTCCTAGACTAGGAACAGATTTTGGTAGTGACAAATGCAAAGGCAAATATTTTAATATTTCAATCAACTCCTTCAAAGAACAGTGCTTATTACTATAAAATAGCCCTTGTGGACTTCCCAGTTTAGGAAGAATAATGTGTCTCTAGCACACTTGCATGCTTTCCTGTAAAAGTAGATGCCTAATAAATATTTCTTATATCAGTGGATCTTCTTCATTTCATTTCTTCACATTCTGACCTGCTTTCCCTGGTTGCTCCTCTCTAGAAACAGGTTTTCTGCATGATTTGTATCTGTCAGTAAGATGAGGTTATGTTGCAACAAATGACACCGAACATCTCTGACTTCTCGCTCATGCTTCTTATTCGTTGTAGGCCAGGAGGGGGACTCCACTCCTCATGATCAATGGAAGATTTAGCTGTTGAAGACTCAGTTTCAACCTGTCCTCTTGTACCTTTGGTATCAGGGTAAAGGATGTAACAGATTGTGCTGGTTCTTAAATCTTTTACCTGGAAGATATAGCTGAGTTCAGTCCTACCATGGTGTCTAGAAAAAGGAAAAATCAGGATAAGCAGCAACAGTCTTGATTACTATAATAGTCATATGATAATAATGGTGTTTTGGTTAGATTTGTTTCTTGAAGACACTAAAGTGACTTTAGTGCCTATAATGATGCATTTAAGAGATATAGGTAGGTTGCTGGTACTACTGTTCTTAGAGGAAATAACAGGACTCAGAGCATTAGTGAACTATTAGAAGTCATGGGATATATTGGCAGAAATCTTGACACTCAGGCACCCAGATTCCTGGTGTGTGGCCTTCAGAACTACCTGTGAGGCTCTCCTTTGGATTTTCAGATCTAACTCTCATTTCTTTAAATATCTTGAATCTAGGTCTCCATGGAATGCTGGGTTGGAGTTTGCAGTTTAAGTAGACTTTGGAATGAATGATCTTTCTTACAGAGTAACTGGGAAGCTGAATTGTGTAGGATAGATATAAGAAAATTTAAAAATAATTGAAGTTAGAATAATCATATTTGAATTCTTGTTTTGTCTGCCCCTTGTATGACTTCTGGAAAGTTACTTAACTTTTTTGAGATTCTGTTGCTTCCTCTGAGAAATGAGGATAATATTTCATGCCTTGCAGGCTGTGGTGATGGGCAAAAGAGGAAGGGTGATGAAGTGTTGCACAACCATAGGGACCCAGGAGCAGTTTTGATCAATATCACCCAGTTCTTCAACCCCCTGATCCGCCTGCCACACACACATTTTAAGCACTAGAACAGGCTGTTACCCAGCGAACACGATATTGTTTCAAGATAACAACTTTTTTTTGGTTTGTGGCAAGCTACTCGATTTATTTTGTTAAAATATCCATAAGCTCCATTATGTTCTCTTAAATTCCATCATATATTTCAGCCTCTCTGTCTCTGTTTCTCTCTCCCTGTCTCCTTCTTTCTCTTTCTCCCTCTCTCCCTCTCTCCCTCTCTTTCTCTCTCTCTCTAGTTCTCTCTTAGATTGAATTCAGGTCAAACCACTGGTCATCATATGGGCAAGAAGTCTCCAAGAAATTACTTGAGTCAAACAGCAGCTTCCAGAAACAGGTTCACTCTATTTTCAGAAGACCTTTGGATATTGCCCAGGAAGCACATCTATGTATTTAAGCTACCTGGTTCAAAAGCATAACTCTTTTCTAGACAGAAGATGGTCTGGTCTACTCTTGCTACTGGGACTCTTTGCCAGCTTTATCTGCAGTGAAACCCGTGTTCCAAAGGTATTGCTGGGTGGTGGTAGGGCTGCCTTCACTCTCTGTTCTCTTTGCTCCGTTTTCAGGGTGAACTGAATATTGACGTGGCTAGAATCTAAGTCAGGAAGGCTTGAGAGAAAGCAAGCCAAGTATCATTTTAACAGTTGCTTAGTGAGTAGCTACTGAGCAAGAATCCACGTCTTGTTTTGATGAATGTAAGCCAAACAGAGAAAATTCAAATGGGTTTATGAGCCTAGATACCATCTCAGTTTTTTTAGGCTCACAAATAAAATCTGATCTTTAAAAGCGTGAACCTATTCATAAAGAGACATAAATGTTCTCTTAGGTCAAAATTTGAAATGTGCCTAATATTGAAACTTAGTTCCAAACTGGTTAAAACACCTCTTCTTAGCATTCATTTTAAATAAACGCTCCTCTTGCTGCTGCTCTAACCGGCCTTTTCCTTCCCTTCCTCTTTCAACAGTTGCATCTAAATTGAAAAAGTCAAAGATGCTTTGTTTTGAGCAGCTTAAATATAAGACAACGAGCCATAATCTCTGCTCAGTACCCTTTCCTTGCCCCTTTACTCCACATTAAATTTTTTTTTTTTTTGTAATATATAGGGGAGAAAAAAAGTTTTCAAACACAGACCTTTATGGCCGGAGACAATCTGGCTGCTGGAATAAACAGTCTGCTCCCTTGCTTACCATTCCATCATGCTCTCCAGGCCCCAGCAGCCCGCGGCTGCCCGCAGTAGTTCTCGGTTGGCAGCAGGGAAGGCTGCCAACGTCCCATCAGGCTTGTTTCTTAAGCAAAGTTGTATAAGTTAACAGGTTTTATTGTTGGGGGTAATCTGGGGCCGTTCTTCAGGAGGAAGGGACGAGGCCCCCAGAGTGTTTGCCAGCAACAGCCCTTGGCTTCACTCATTCCCTCTCCTCATTAATTTGTGTGAGCTCGGCTCAGATAACAAACGATGGGGCAGGGGGATCCTATTCAGCCAGGCCTGGCCCCCTTATGGCCTGTGAGCTAATTGCTCTAATTGAGTGGGAGGGACTGCTTTCCTCTGGATTCCTGTCCTTTCCTGGGGCCTTGTTTGGAGAGGAATGAATGGAGGCCACTTCAGCTCCTGCTGGCAACCCAACTGGCCAGCCAGGCCCTGTGATCCACTGTGGGGATCCAGGCCCTGACAACTCTTTTAGCTGCTCCTCTGGTCCTTCTTTGTGTGGCCAGGGAGCAAGTGAGGTGTTCTGACAGTGCCCACTCAGTGCTTTACTTACTTGCTTTCTCCTGCCTTTTGGGTTAAGAAATGCTCTGCTATAATTTATATCTGGGAGACGGCATTAGAGATGTGTTAGCATGCTGCTCCAGATGGACAGATCATTTACAACTAGCACAATATATTATCAATGCACTGCTCTTTAGGACCTGCTATATAATAGACATGTAATGAAGCATATAAAACATGGGTTTCATTTCCGAGCCCTGAACATGATTTCAGGGAAGAAAAGGTGTTCTAGTTGGGGGGCCAAGGGTGGGGGGTTGGAGGGACAGGGAAGGTCTGTCTCTTTAAGACCGACTTGGAAGAAAAGCAAAAGTCATCAACTCTGAAAGTAACAAATGAGAGCCCAGAGCTGTGGCGCTAATGTGCAAACTTGTTTCTGTCCTCTATGGCGCCATCATTTATTCAGGAGGTAGAAGCAGAAGACGGGGACTTGCATTTGCTTGATACTCAATTATACATTAGTGTACATCACTTGGCAATCTGTTCATATCAATTTAATTGGATTTTAATATTGCCTCTGATCTTGTTGTCCAATTAACAGTACTGGCTGGCAATAAAGCAGAACCACACACTATGTAACACCTTTGATCCCTGCCATATGGAGCTCTTCCATTGATTACCACATTTTCAAAAAATTTCACTCTCTCAATATGGGCTGTGATAAATGGGAGAAAAAGCACATCCCTGATGTGATAAAAATTTCACTTCAACTCGCAACTTCATTTATTTTGTTGACATTCGGCTCTGATTAAGAACAATAAAAAAATCATGCCCTGAATATCATATGCAAATACAACCCTGGGCATGAATCTAATCATGCCATGGGAGCATTACCATGACTAGCCTGGCATCAGCTCAATTTTTTTTTAAAGTGACAGCATACACTTCTGGGCTGGCTGTTCGGAGTAGCCACCACTGCTATGTCATTTAATAAGCATCTGATGTTTCTGTACCCACCAAGCCATGGAGAACACATTTGAATTTCTGCCCACTGTTCGGAGGCCCCAGTGTTCAGGTGCTGTCTGGCTTTGGCACTCCCCTTATCCCTCTCTCCTACCCCATAGTCTGAGAGTGTCAGGCAGCTGGGAGCTGAGTTGGGGTGAGGCTCCTGTGAACCTTGGGCTTGTTCTTCCTCTTGGGATTGCCCTGCAGAATACGTAGAGCAATGGAGTTTGGGAAGGGGCTGGAAAGGCACCGAGGGACCTGCCTGCTCT
The DNA here is from genome assembly GCA_004363535.1 of Dasyprocta punctata. Lineage (NCBI taxonomy): Eukaryota > Metazoa > Chordata > Mammalia > Rodentia > Dasyproctidae > Dasyprocta > Dasyprocta punctata. Next base: position 38,588 of record RJWM01008896.1, read on the forward strand.
AGGAAGCTTATGAATAAGTGCAAGCTCCAGCTTCCTGTTTGCCTCGTGGAGTTATGCAAGCAATTATGGCTTGATGCCCTGGAGACACTCCCAAATGACAGGATTAACCCCCAAGGGAAACAGGCTTCTGTTGTGAAGGATTACACCAATGTTCGAAAAAGCTCTTCCACAACTCAGAAGAATCACTGATCCTTTTCATGCCTGGACAAGGAGGTTGCTGCTGGCCGGAGCTGGGAAATGCCAGAGAGGCCCCGTTTGGGATCCCACAGGCTCTGCTCTCATACTCTTTCCTGCTCTCTGGGACAGATTCCTCAGCCAACTCTGTGGTTCTTCTGGGTTTTACCCAACTGGGGCTGGGAAGTTGGACTCTGGGCTTCAGAGCAGGGCCAGCTGCCTCACATGCTGATCTGAAAGCGAGAGAGACAGAGAGAGAGAGAGAGCGAGAGAGAGAGAGAGACAGACGAAAGACAGAGAGAGAGAGAGATAGACAGACAGAGAGACAGAGACAGAGACAGAGACAGAAAGACAGAGAGAGAGAGATAGACAGACAGAGAGACAGACAGAGACAGAGACAGAGACAGAGACAGAGACAGAAAGACAGAGAGAGACAGAGGTGGATAGGGTGGCCTTGCTCAATGGCAGATGGGCCCCCTGGGAAGTTCACCTGGATTTCAGGCAACTTTGGAACGTGGGCAGAAGCTAAGGCTGTCGATTACACATGGCATAAATTATTTCTTGACCATTAGCGGTGCTTCTTCCTCATAACTGTTCTTCAGGCGTATTAAATCAGTGAGAGGAAGAGCATGCTAGGACATCTGGGGCTGCCAGATAATTCCGTTAATTTCTATTCCCTTGAACCTGGAGGTGTTAATTTGGAAGCACAACAGAAGAGTTTGAAGAATGCTAATACGTCATTTGAATGATTAATGCAATCAGAGGGAATGGGGGGACTTATGTTTACTTTTTAATTTTGACATGGCGCAGCAAGGAGGAGAGTGGCTAATTTTCCAAAGTTAAGGGCAAGTTGGTTTCATTTTATTCACGTGGCCTCCACAGGGCTTTGGGGAGCTGCGGTGGCTTAGAAGAACTGGATTGGGTGACTGGGGCCAGTATTGTTCCTCTAATGGCCACAGCCAGGAAAGCAAGTGAAATTGTTTGTGGTGTGATGAGCACTGTCCTCTTGGGTGAGGAGGGTCTCAGAAGCTGCTGGGAACAGCAAACAGGAGGGAAAAAAACGTAAGAAAGAAAGGAAAAGAGAGAGTGTATGGAAAAACATAGCCGAAAATAGGTGATAGGCTTTTAATGTACGTATATTTTTATCTGACATTTCCAAATTGAGTGGCTTTCTTTAAAAGAAGGAAAATATTTCCAAATTTATTTAAATGGAACCTTATTAGGGAAAGCTTAGAATGGAGCAACTATTTAAAAACAAATTTTGAGGAGAGACGAAAAGGAAGACATTTAATACTTAGCAGTCTGTGGACATTTTAAAGACATCTCAAATCTTTTTACTGCACTGCCTCTGATTAAAGGCAGCTTATGACTGTGATAACAGGAAATTTCAAAGGGCACTTTCCCCCCACCAGCCAGCCACCATAGTATCTCCTTTTTAAAACAAAGGAGGTATTGTGAGAGTGAAAGGGATTTGGCCCCAAGCACTAAACAAATTCTAGAGAGCAGAAAAAACCCTGTAATTATGTTAATAGTAAATTAATGTTTTTTGTGATTTACCCATATCACCTCAGAATAGGTGTTGTTCCAAGGTACCTACTGGAAATATTCGGCAGACACGCTGGAGAAGGGATGAAGTCAAAATGTTTGGTTCCTCATAAGGCCTTGTGTTTAAGCTATAGGGCACAATCTAGTGCCAGAAAGACATGTTTTCCTGAAGTGCCACCCAGGCAAGGCTTAGGAAGCTGGGACAGATGAGGGCCCATGCTTCCTTTCCCAGGTGCATGTGTTTTGAGGTTTCCTTGTCTGTAAAACGACAGGGCTATGGCCTCTGGATACTCCAGTCCTTCCCATGTCTGCAGCCTCTGACTTTCTTGAGCCCACCCTTCTTGGGCTTAAGACACTTTGGCTTTCCTCTGGGGTGACCCATGGAGTTTCAGTTCAGATAGGGTCTTGGCTTAAATAGATCATAATTTTGATTTTTACAGGACAGTTTTTTAGGCCATGTGAAGTTCTTTGCACAAACCCAGGAAATCCTAGCATGTAGATTAAATAAACACCAAACTGAGGAACTGTGTGCAGTCACTCTTCCACATCCACAGGTTTGCATCCACCAATTAAACCAACTGTGGATGGAAAGTATTTGGGGAAAAATTATGTTTGTACTGAAGAGGGAGAGACATTTTTCCTGTCATAATCCTTAAAGTATAACTATCATTTACAGAGCATTTATTTTGTATTAGTATCATAAGTAATATAGAGATGATTTAAAGTAAATGGGAGCATGTGTGTAAATTATATGCAAATACTATGCTATTTTATATAAGACACTTGAGCATCTGTAGATTTGATATCCAAGGTGGTAGTTGGGGGTCTTTGATCTGAGGAAACTGAGAGACAATTTTATGCCAAGGACTGTGCTAGTCCTTTACTGGAACACAAGATCTTTCTAAGTTAACTCCCAAAGACATCCTGAGGTGGAAAATGAAGAAACTGATGTTAAAGTAGTAACTTTCCTATATCTAGCTGGGAGAGGTCATGTTTTCTGACCATATTTCCATTCCTTTTTAACCATATAAGAGTTGTTTTGGGCACAGTTGTGAAATGGACAGTTTCCCTTGGCATTATTGGTTCCCTCTGTTGTGTAGTTTTCCTTTTTAGTTTCTTCTTCTCTTTAAGAACTTAATGATTTTTTTTATCCTGCTACGTACTTTCATCAAGACTTATTCTCAAGAGAAGATCTAGTATCAATCATATATTCTTTAGTATGAATTTAAAGCCAATGCTGAAACTGTGCTTGGTCCTTTTTTTTAATATATAACTTTACTTGATTAATTCTCAAGGGATTTTGGTATTTAAAATTTTATAGCTAATAATGGAATAAAATATTTGACCTCCCCTTTAAAGTGGCAGAAACATTAATGAGTAGGAGCAATTAGGGCAGATTTGCCTTCATCTTTCAAGTAAAGCAAATGTTGGCTTTTGCTACTGTATAGCAGCTAGAAGCACTGCATAAAACAGCTTTCTGATAAGCCTTATTAAGTGTAAAGGAAACTTATAAGTAAAGTAACCAGATAGGAATGAGGAAGCTTGGGTTTCAACCTCATGTAGCTAAAATTGTGTTTTGGGGCATATAAGACTGGAAAACGAAGGGACTGGATCGTAGGAGTACTCTTTCTACCTTCTCATCTACAAAAATAATCATTCACTGTTCTTGAGGTTTTATCAGATCAAACCTGGCTACTGTTTTGGGATCTATCTCTGCTGAGCCTCTAAGCAGCCACTGTTATCACAATTGTAGTGGGCAGTGAATATTGAATTGATTGGCACCCAAGGGCTAGATGGTGTCCAACATTTTTTCCCATTAAGATTTCTATAAGGCCTGAAAATCTAGGAATGTTACAGATCCCAGTTTCCCAAACTTGCCTGTGTATAAGCATTGGTGCTTCATACATATGTGTATTTAATTAAATTCTGGAGGAGTGAAGTTTTGGAATCCATCTATTTATAAAGCTCCTCCAGTGATTGTGATGTAGTTAATCTGTGGACTAACATTTGGGCTCTGCCACTTCAGATTATGTGTTTTAATAATGAGAATTTATAGGTTGAAATTACTGATATTTCTGGAGAAACTTTATGAATTGGCTAAAAGTTTTTGGTGACTTTCTACTTGTAGTTTTTACTGTTTCATCATCACACTCTTGATGAGTACTGTTATGGTTAATACACTGTGTCAACTTGAGAAGTTCAGAAGTTTAACTAAGAGAGTCAGCAGGAAGCTAGGATCCTTATTTTGTAAATATCCTCATCCTGTGCAGGAGGAGGGCACAGAGATTTGATGAGTGCTACATCTTCCCTGGGGGGTGTGGGGGGGTGACCTGTATACAGTATAAGGGAGGAAAAGAGGCTTGTTCTTCACCTATTTTTTCTGGCTGCTTTTGCTGACTGCTGTCTTGAAGTGTTGCCCCTGTGCCATGCCACCCTGCCTTGGAGCCAGCCGATTATGGACTGAAATCTCCACCAACAGTGAGCTAACTAAACCTTTCCTTCCTTCATTTTGGGTGTTGGGTATTTTGTCCCAGCAATGAGTGAAAAGTAACTAAGACATACTATGAAATATTGCCTACAACTGGGTTAAGAAAACCCTGTTCTTATTGGGTTCAAATATTGGCAGAGGAGGTTATTAGCTAGGTGAATAAGTAATTTAATATAGACAGTTAATTTAATCTAATCTTCTGCAAAACCAGTTCCAGAATACGTACTTTGCTAGAGTTGTTGAGACTCTAAGAATCTGTTATTTCTATTTGGTATTTTGTATGACAGTTACTGAGTATGCACCATGGTCCAGGTAGTATAAAACCAAGAGGAGAAGCAAGATGGAAAAAATAGGATCGTGTTTTCTGAAAGTTATCTAAGTTAAGGACTTACAATGTCCATGTACGTTAAGAGCCACGTGATATACAGACAATTGAAAACAAAATTTCACAAAACATTATGTATTCTTATTGCATTTAATACAGTTTGAGATAACCATTCCATCCATCCCAATCCATTACATTCCATTCCACAGTACTGACTATGAGTTCCTTATTAATTTCATGGGCCACTAATTGGTCATTAACTGCAATCAACCACTCACTTCTCCTGTTCCTCTACTGCCACCCTTCAACATGAACATCTAATACCTACTCATATATTTCCAGCAATGAAGAACTTTTTCATGCCAGGACAAATATCTCTCAACTCAGTCTTGCTACCATTAAGTGAGGGTTGACTGTTAACAAAGAATCAACTACATGTATATTGTATATTTTATCCAAAGGTCTGTAAAATGATTATTTGGAATGCTTATTGGGTTTCCCCACGACTCTTTTGCTGGTTGTTGGCTATCCAAGGCAATGTGGCACTGCTTTCTGTTCTAGACGTGATGTCTTCATTTCTATCAAAATTCAGTTTCCCATGACCCAATTGCTACTGAAAAGTCCTTGGCTGACACTGACCAAGTTCATCTCTCTTTTTTTTTTTTTGAACTTTGAATTTTTGTATTATTACATTGTTGTAGTACGTAACGCTTATGTTCTTGTGGGGAATTTGTACATATGCATAGCTGGCTTTAATTCTCCTTTTTTCAACTCTTTCCCCTGCTCTCCTTCTCCCTCCCTTCCTCTCTGGATCTCCTTCCCATTTGAGAAAGAGCTATCTTCTTATGTCCTATTATCTAACTTTGATTTTGTTCTTTATTTATATTTTTGATTTCTTACATAAGAGATACCATGCAATATTTTAATTTGTGTGTCTGATTTATTTTACTAACATTGTGATCTCATGGTGGATCTATTTTCCTACAAATGGCTCAAGTTTATTCTTCTTTATGGCAGAGTAGCACTCCAGTGTGTATAAGTATCACAGTTCATCCATTTATCTGTTGATGGACATGTAGGCTGCTTCCAAGAGTTAGCTAATATAAACTGTGCTGTTTTAAACATGAGTATGTATGGGATAACTGTAATATGATCTTTTCTTTATTTTAAAGAGGATAAAACCAAGGAAAATAAAGCAGAATAAAACCAATAAAAAAATAAACCAGTATAAGTGATACAGGACTTCAAAACCTTATGAAACCAGCAATAGTTACCATAATGCCTTTTGTTGTCTTCAAAATAGCTGCAGATACTTTTGGACATAGTAAAAATCAAACAGAACAGAATACAATAGAAACAATAAAACCAAAACAGTGAATGCAATAAAGGACTTCAAAACAAGCCACTAATAAATCCAAAATGGCTGCCATAATATGTCTTGCTATTTTTCTAATACCTGCTCATGCCATCAGATTTAACATTATCAAACAAAACAAAAGAGAATAAAACCCAACCCAACAAAACAATGAAAATGATATGGTTTCCTGGCCAGGATTGCTTCCTGGTGAGGCCTGGATCTTTCCCCTCTGCAGTCCACAAATGGCGCTGCCTCATAGAGAGAGGTTTGGGTGTGGCTGTCCCCACTAAGGCAGCAGCCTGCACATGGTGCTGGTTTCCAGGTAGGGATCACCTCCTGATGAGGCCCCTGGTTCTCTCCCGCTACAGTCGACGAATGGTGAAGATTCATGGAGAAAGGCTTGGGTGTGACTGTCCCCACTCTGGCAGCAGCTGGCACATGGCACTGCTTTCCAGGTGGGATCCTGTAATATGATCCTTAACTCTTTTGGGAAGACCCTGGAAGGACAATAGCTAGGGCAAATGTAATTTTTAGTTTTATTTTTTTTGGTAATCTCCATGATTTCCATACTGGTTGTACTAATTTATATTTTCACTGTCTTGGTTACTTTTCTCTTGTTGCTGTGACAAAATACCTGACACCCAAAATTAAGGAAGGAAGGGTTGATTTAGCTCACAGTTTGTGGCGATTTCAGTCTGTAATCACCTGGCTCCAAGGTAAGGTATCGTGGCAGAGGGGCAAGAGTCTAAGGCAGTAGAAGACAGCAAATGCAACAAGAGCAAAAGAGGAAAAGATCAAGCCTCTTTCTCTCCCTTATATTGTAAGAAGCCTTCCAGTCCTAAGGTGGGTGTAGACTCACACCATCTTCATGCCCTACTTTTGCACAGGCTCAGAATGTTTACAAAGTTAGGATTCTAGTCCCCTGCTGAGTCACTTACTTAACCTTCCAGACTCCTCAAAGTGACACATTGTATCAACCATAATACCCACCGACAATGTAGAAGGGTTCCTTTTTTCCCCAAAGCCTTACAAATATTTGTTATTATTTGATTTCCAGATGATGGCCATTCTTTCTGGGGTAAAATGGAATCTTGCTTTAAATTTCATTTCTCTAATGAATAGCAAAATTGAATATTTCTGTATTTATTGACTGTATTTCTTCTTCTGAAAAGTGTCTACTTATTTCACTTGCTAATTTTTTATTGGGTTTTTTATTTTGGGGTGTCTAAAGTTTTGAATTCTTTATATGCTCTTGATGTTAGTCTTTTGTCTGAACAATAGCTAGCAAAAGTGTTTTTCCCGATCTGTAGGTCATTTGTTTACTCTGTTGGTTGTTCCTTTTGCTGTGCAGAAGCTTTTAAATCTGGCATTGGTGTCTATATGTTAATAATTGTTACCTCTTTCTTTTGGATTGTTCCCTTAACTTCTCATCCTACTTAGTGTATTCATTTTATTAGATCTTTTTTTCATTGTTAACATCATTATCTCTTTCCAGATTATCCTTAAAAAGTTTTTGAAGCACTGGTTTATCAGGCATCAATTTCCTTAGGTGTTCTTTGTCATGAAAATATCTTATTTCTCCATCAACTTTGAAAGATGTTTTTGTAGGATATATCAGTCTGGGTTGGAAATTTTTTTCTTTTAGGGCCTGAAACATTTCACTCCAAGCTCTCCTGGTTTTTAAGGCTTGTGTTGAGAAATCTGTAGTGATTCTATTGGATTTATCTTTGCAAGTGGCTCACTGCTTTTCTCTAACAGGTTTTAAGTTTCTATTCTTGTGTTGGACTTCTGGGATTTTAACTATGATTTGTTATGAGAAGTTTCATTTTTGATTCATGGCTATTGGGGTTCTACATGCCTCACTTGCCTGTATGTTAAATTCTTTTTCTTTATTTGGAAAATTTTATGCTATTATTTCAGTTAAGTTTTTTATGCCGTTTGTACTATCTTCTAATTTTTCACTAGTTCCAGTTAACCTTAGGTTAGTCTTCTTTGTATCACCTTATAGCTGTTGGATTCATTTTTAATGTTCTCTTGTTGTATTTTAAAGGTATCTCTCATTAATTAGCTACTGACCCTATCTTCTAGTTCTGATACTCTGTCCTCACATTGGTCACTTCTGCTGCCCATATTTTTGATAGAATTTTTAATCTCCTGAATTTCTGTTTGGTACCTTTTTATGAGCTTTAATTCTTTTTCATGATGGTCATTCATGTTTTGTTTCATTTTGTTTGGCTCAGCTAGCTTTTTATTAGTGTTTTGTGTGGACTCACTGGTCATTTTGTTTATTGCACCCATTATCTGTTTAGTTATATCTTCCGTGAACTTGCCAAGAATCTTATTGAACTGCTTTGTTATCTCCTCTGTTATTCTTTTGAATAATTGGGCATGTGGCTTTTATTTTCCTCTTCTTTGATGCCCCATGGATCAACTTGAGGGTAACTGGGGGTTTTTAGAGGTATTTTGTTGTCTTATCTACTCATTTTTCTATTTTTGGTTATTTTTTGTGCCGTGACTTGAAAGTCAAACTTTGTTGCTTAAAAGGAAACCTCTCTAGTTAATGTCTACTTTTCAGTGATGTTGTCTGTATGTGGCTAAATATTGGGCTTTCCTCTGTCCCAGGATTCAACCACCACAATTATTTGGGATGTGCTGTTACAGCATATTTCAGCTGATACCCAGTTCTCTGGGAATGGGCTGCATTATTGTTAATGAAACCGAAGTAATCCAGATACAGTGATACCTCCGTTGCTGAACTCAGTTAGTTCCAAATTCATGTTTGAACACTGAAAATGTCAAGAACTGAACGTATTTTTCCCATAAGAAAAATGGAAAACCAAATAATTATTTCTGAGGCCCAAAAATTGCATTAGTAAATTCATTTTTCCAGAACTTTAACAAATTTCACAATAATTTCTTTTCTTTTTTCTTTCTTTCTTTCTTTCTTTCTTTCTTTCTTTCTTTCTTATAATTCTATCATGGTTCTCTTTTTTTTTTTTTTAGTTTTACTGCTGGTATCACTCACTTTCCTTGGATCCATGGTTACAATATTTTATGCAAATACAGTACAAACAAAAAGCACAATGATGAATGTTTTAATGTACTAACATAAGCACTATATGTTCTATGGGCCAGAGTGGCACTTAGACTAAAATGTCACCTCTTTGCATACGTGGCAAAACTTGATGTATGACTCTTGGCCTGTATAGGTTTTTTCATGTTGAATTTTTGGTTCAGTTATATAGCAAAGTTATGAACACTGAGCAGATTTTGTTTTTTGAACTTTGCTATTCAAGTAGTAGAAAGTTCAACTGAGGTATCACTGTTTTGACATCCCAAGAAAACCATTTATTAGTGACAACTATGTCTGTTTGGCTATAGTAATGAAATAAGCAATAATATTAGCATCAAAGATTAATTCGATATTGATAAAACCTAAGAATCAATAATGTACCATCTTTAATCATAGAAAAGAAATCTATAATTATAGTACAAGCATCACAATTAACCAAATATTGACCCACAGTAAACATATACTAAATGGAACAAATTTACCTCCACTAGCAATAGAGCAGTATTCAACAGTAACAGCATGAAGTTAACTAGCTGCCTCGAGATTTATAAATCTTAATAGTTATACTGGTAGATACAGAGAGTTGGGGAACTGGAGAATATAAAAAGTAAAATTTGAAGTACTAATTAATGGAAGATGAGGAGGAGAAAGGTGAGGTAGGGGATCCTATTGAGGAGCAAAAAGAAATTAATAGTATTAGAAAACAGTCACAGAGAAGAATGAACAAGAAAAAAATACAAGCAGTAAAAGAAAAATAAGAAAGAAGAGTAGAAGAATTAAAAGGGGAAAAGAAAAAGGAGGGAAAAGAAAGAAAGAAAAAAGAGGAGAAAGAAATGGGGAAAAAACCCTAAATCTCTAAAAGCTGATGAAGGAAAGGAATAAACAACAACTACAACAACAACAACAAATTAAAAATTGAGCAAAAAGTTTTCTTTGTGTTTTTGAATGAGTAGTTTCTTTCTAGTGTATGCAGTCTTGGAATTCAGCCAGTAATGATTTTCTGCCCCTAACTTTTTGGGCCTATGGGCTTGTGAAGTGCCCTTCTGCACCAGAGGCTCTTTTGACTATGGTAGCTATTCAAGCCAAGGCTTGTCTTTCCTCATATTGGTGGATGGAAAAAACAACCATTCCTCTGGTCTTTGGTGGATTTAGGCCACAAAGTAGTGGTTCAAGCAGACTGTTGGATTTAATATCAACACTTGCCAGGTCTGGTTTCTCCCTATTGAGGTAGGGCTCATGTCCTTCCCAGCCTGAGTTTGAACTTCTCAAGGGGTCTGTATCTGGCCCACACCCTCTCTTTGGCAGTATCCATGGCTGTCTCTCACTTAGTCACTTTGGGAAGCTAACACTGGAATCCCTGCAGCTTCCTGGATCTTCTGGCCCTCTAGGCTTTCCTTCTCTTCCAGGACATTATCCTTGTCCAGGATCAGGTCAATCAGATAGTCCATGTTTCTGCTACCCTATATCAAGGGGAAGCAAAAACTGGAGCTAGCCTGGAGTTGGTGGATGGTCATGTCATGGTGATGGTGGCCTGGTGCTGTATCACTCCCACTGTGAGCCAGTTGATTGCCTTGTATTTTAACAATAATCTTCAAAGGTTAAAACAAGGCATTGTTATTAGACAAAGTTAGTAAAAGAAGAATTTTGTTATTTTTATTTTTTTATTTTAAAGATAATAAAACCCAACAAAACAAAACAGGACAAGGCCAATCAAAACAAATCAGCAAAACTGGTACAGAACTTCAAAGCAGGATACTAGGAAAGCAACAGTAGCCATCACAGTATATCTTGTTATTTTCACAATAGTTGTCCATTCCAGCAGGTATAGCAAAATCAAACCAAAACAAAACAGAGTAAAACCACTCAAAACAGAACATTGAATAAAGCAAAACAATCAGAACAAAACATAAAGGAAGAATTTTGATTATGACACAACTTTGGAACTATTGTTTTCACTCTTGAGGACTGGGACTAGGTACTTAGAGTGGGTCTGTAGTTGTATATTGAAGTCCAACTGGATTGGAGAAGGATTTTGTCATGGTTCTACTGCATATATCAGAATGCAAGTGACACTTTAATCACTCAAATTTTTAGCTGGAGGGTAGGTGAGAGGATATTTCATATGTACATTTTAGAGCATGAGTCATGATCAAGAATTAAATTGGTAGATAAGGACTGCAGTAAGAATAGCCACATAATTCATGTTTGAGGCAATGATGATACACTTATGTCACTTATGTAGGGAATGCACCATGCCTAAAATTCAGATTTTGCTAAGTGAACACAAGGGTTGTGTTTCTTCATGATTATCAAATTGATTATTATTCAAATTAATTATGTTGCCAATTGTCTTAATTACTTCATGGTTTCTGGGACAAAATACCCAACACCTCAATCTAAAGGAGGAAAAATTTATTTTAGCTCACAATTTGTAGAGGTTTCACTCCATAATCAGCTGGCTCCAAGGCAGGGTGGCATGGTAAAGGAGAGAGAAACAGAAGAGAGACAGTTCATGTCTGGCAGGGAGAAAGCAGGAAGCAGCAGCAGCAAACCTGCCTTTATATTTCATCCAGGCTACAAGCATATTGCTTGGTGCTACCCACACTGGGTGGAGCTTCTGTCTTTAGTAAATGCATTCAGGAATACCCAGAACCACGCTAATCTAATCAGTGTGCTGACTCAGTTACCACATACCCATGATCCAGTCACCTGCCCAAAACCCCACTTATGAATGCATGAAGCTTTGGGGAGACATCTAATTATATTCAACTCTGATCAAAACAATGTCTGATTTTTAAAAATCAAATATAATTTTTTTGATTTAATCTGGGAGCTCTATCAAACTGTAAAGAGTTTTGTGCTACTTTGTGATATCCTGTTCCTGGGGATAGTATGTAATGGCTCATGAGATTAACTCTTTATATTTGCAATGATGTCATATTGATTGAGGATAAGTGAGAAAGGAAAAGATATATGCAAATACATTCACAGAAAGTGCAAAAATGAAACAGCAGAACGAGTAAGAGAAAAAAATTGGAGCAATGCCTTGAGAGACAAGCTTCTTAGGAGTTAACAAGGGTGCACACCAACATACTTGCACAGATTATTATATCCTACATAATATATTTAAGTAGGAAACTGGTAATAATAAAAGCAGTTCTGGCTTAAGGGTCAATCAGTTGTGTGGCCTTAGGCAAGTTAATTGACCTCTTTGAGCTAGTTTTCTCTCTGGGAAAAAAAACGGGGCAGGGGACATGGCTAGAAGATTTCTCCCTAAGGCCTTTCTGCTGCTCAAAAATGCTATTATTCTAGGGATTTATACAAGTTACACATCACTGCAACATCACAATGGTTTCTAAGCAGTGCCTTCTAAATTCATATATTTATTCATTCAACAAATGTTGAATGCAGGCCTACCAACCTTTTAGCTCCTCAATAAAATGACATAAGCGCCTCAGCTGTCTTCACTGCCACTTGGCTTTCACACTTTTCTGAGCCCTTTGAAACTCAGGCCACAGTGGTCAGAGGAAGGATTCTGTCACAAGAAGGAAGAGAAATTTAATGTTACAGACATGGCTCTTCCCTATTCCTCAGAGAAGCAGTACCAGGAAGGATACTGCTGATGGTCTACATGGATGGTATAGATTGGTGGGAGTGAGAAGAGCCAAAGCAAACCAACTTTTTGTGGCCAGTCAGCCATCTCCACCTGCATCAAAAAGTACCATGACGTTGTTTACTCTGCTTTTACTAGGATAGGAAGTGAGGTTCTAATGTTGTATTCAACTCATATTTGGGGGTCAGTGGGTCAGAGACAAAGGGAGAAGAACCTGATGTGTGGGGATACAAATACAAGGCATAAAATAATATGGATCTGCACTAGAGCAATTGCTGAAAAAAGAATAAGAAAAGTGAGTATGAAATATTTACCAAAAAAGAAGAAAAGAAAGAAGCATCATGGAAGGTCAGCTGAGCTTGAGATCTTTCTCACTGAAGGTGCCTCTGTATTTTAAGACACTGCACTATAAAAGTCTATACATTTTGAGAAGTACATAATGTATTCTATCAGTATGGTATTACACATAATGTATTATATAGATTCGTGGTCATAAGTATTTTTTGGGGCTTCATTTAATAGCCCTCTCCCCTTCCCCCTGAACCTCTGGCAACCACAGATCTTTTTACTATCTCTGTAAAGATTTGACTTTTTCAAAATGCCATATAACTGGAATTATGTAGTATGTAACTTTTTAGAGTGATTTCTTACTCTTAGCAATGTGTACCCATCTTTAATCAATATATTTTTGTAGTTCAAAAACTTGTTTCTGGTATATTTAATTGTATAGGTATACCACACTTCATCTATTTACCAGTTCGGGACATTTTGTTTTGTCTCTTCCTTTTTTTTTTTTTTTGTCATTCCGAATAAAACTGAGATAACATTTGAGTGCAAGTTTTGATGTGGACTAAAGTTTTCAGATTGATTCTGGAAATAACTGAAGCATGACTGCTGGATTATCTGGCAAGTCTATGTTTCACTTTGTTAGAGATTGTCAAACTGTCTTCCAGAGTGGCTGTACAATTTTGCATTCCCACCAGCAATGAATGAGAGTTCTTGTCACTCTTTATTGCTGGCAATGGTATTGTTAATTATAATTTTTAATTTGGGCTATCTTAATATGTGAGTAGTGATATTATATTGTTGTTTTAATATGTAATTCCCCAATGACATATGATGTTAAAATCATTTTATATGCTTTTATCGTCAGTTTATATTTCATGAAGTTTCTATTTAGGACTTTTGTCCACTTTTAAATTAGGTAGTTTGCTTTCTAATTGCTTAATTTTAAGGGTTTTGTGCATTTTGGATACAAGTGATATCCTTTATCAGATATGAATTTTGCAAATATTTTCTCCCAGTCTTTTATAGTGTCTTTTACAGAGCAAAAGTTTTAAAAATTTAATGAAGGTCTACTTATTAAATTTTCTTTTATGGAAAATACTTTTTGTTTTTAACTTCCTTTGCTCTTTTCTCAAATATCAGTCAAATATATTTCTTTGGGTCAATTTCTGCAGTTTATATTGTGCCCTGTGAGTATATATTGGTTCTTTTGACAATACCATAGTCTTGATTATTGTACCTTTATAGTGAATCCTCTAATTTGGTTTTATTCTTCAGTATTGTTTTCTTTCTTTCAGATTTTAACCTTTTTATATAAACTAGTTTGTCAAAACTTCAGTTTGTCATTATCTACAAAACATCTTTCTGGGATTTTGAATGCATTATTTTACATCTATAGATCAAATTAAGAAGAATTGACATCTCTGTCCTTTAGCACAGAATCTGTTTTATTTATAGTTTTTGCGATTTCTGAGTTTGGTAACTTTTTGCATGCAACTCATACATATTTTCTTGATTTGTAACTAAGTAATTTGTGGTGCTATGTAAATGGTATTCAAAAAATTTTCACATCCCAACTGTTCTTTGCTGATGTAGAGGAAAGCACTTGAGTTCTGCGTATTTATCTTGTTTTCCTTGTACAGCCACATTGCTATAATCATTTATTAGTTTCAGAAGCATTTTTGTTGTTGTTTGTTCTTGGTATTTTCCATATTGGTAACCATACCTCCTGAGAACAAAAATGGCTTAGTTTTTCCCTTCTCAACATGTATAACACTTACATCCTTTCCTCATTTTATTGTGCTACCTACAATTTCCAGGACAATACTTCATAGAATAGTGGAGGGAGGCATTTTTGTCTTTTTTTCTGATCTTAGCAGAAAAACATCTAGTTTATTGTCATTGAGTATGATGTTAGTTGTAGAATGTGTGTAATTGTGTGTGTGTGTGTTTGTTCCTTATCAAGTTCAGAAGCTTTCCCTCTGTTCCTATCCTGCTAAGAGTTTTAAATCATGAAAGGGTGTTGGATTTTGTCAAATGCTTTTTTTTTTTTTTTGCATCCAGGATATATAAGTTTTCTTCTTTAACTTGTTGATGTGGAGGAATATACTAATTTATTTCCAAATGTTGAACTATTCTTACATAATTGGAATAAATTCTATTTTTATGTTGTATTGTTTTATAATTGCTGGATTTTGTTTGATAATACATTGTTGAGGTAATTTTTTTCTTGTCTGTAAGTTCACGAGAGATACTGATCTATTGTCTTCTTGTAATGACTCTATTTGGTTTTGGCATTTGAGTAGTACTGGCCTTGTATAATGAGCCAGGAAGTCTTTCTTCTGCTTCAATTTTTAAAAGAAATTGTGGAGAGAATTAGTGTAATTTATTCTTTAAATGTTTGGTAGTATTCACCAGTGTAACCATCTAGGTCTATTACTTTCACTTTGGAAGCTTAACAATTTCTTTCATAGAGACAGGCCATTCAGATGATCTATTTCTCTTTGTGTGAGTTTTGTTAACTTGAATCTTTCGAGAAATTGGTTTATTTTATCTAAGTTATAAAATTTGTTGGCATAGAATTGTGTACAGTATTCCTTTATTATTCTCTTAATACCCATGCAATTAGTACTGATAACCTTTCTTTTATGATATTGGTAATTTGTATTCTCTCTCCTTTTTTCTTAGTTAACCCAGCTAGAGCTTTATTAATTTTATCAATCTTTTCAAAGAGCCAACTTTTGGTTTTATTGATTTTCTCTATTGTCTGCCTGCTTTTAATTCCATTCACTTTTTGCTCAAATTGGCTTCTGTTTGCTTTAGTCTGAAATTGCTCTTATTTCTCTAGTTTTCTAAGATGGAAGTTGTGTCAGTCAGCTTTCTGTTGCTGGGACACAATATCTGATACTCACACCTTGAAAGAGGTGAGGTCTAATCTGGCTCATGGTTCAAGGAATTCAGTCCATATTTGGCTGGCTCCAAGGTAGAAATATCAGGGTAGAAGAGTATGACAGAGGAAAGCTGCTCAACCCATGACAGCCAGCAAACAGAGAGAGAGGGAGGATCTGGGGATAATAATAGTTCTTCTAGATCATACCCCCCCCAGTAACCCATTTCCAATAGGTCCCACCTTCTAACAACACATTCAATCATAAATTGATCAATGGGCTAATCTACCAATGAATATAACACCTCCCATGATTCATGATCCAATCACCTTCCAAAAGCCCTACCTCAGAATATGTGAGACTTTTGGGGCACTTTTTAAATCTAACCCATAATAAAAGCTTAAATTACTGGTTTTAAGTTTTTCTTCCTTTCTAACATACTTATCAATGCCATAAGCATTGTTTTGGTTGCATCTACAAAATTTTGCTGAGTTGTATTTTCACATTCTTTTAGTTCAAAATAAATTTTACCTTGAAATTTTCTCTCAGCCCTGTGTGTTATTTAGCAGTGAGTTATATCTTTTGCGGCTATAGCTCAATGGCAGAAAGTTTGCTTAGCATGCCTGAGGCCCTGGGTTCTATCCTCAGTGCTGAAAAAAAAATGAGTTATTAAAATTCTTAGCATTTGCGTATTTTCTAGCTACCTTTCTGTTTTTAAGCCATTCATGCCTCTCTGCCCTTATGAATGGATTTAGTGTCCTTACAAGGGAGGGCACTCTTTTGTCCTTTCTGCCATGTGAAAACACAGAAAAAATGCTCATCTGCGAATCAGGAAGTAGGCCTTTGCCAGACTGTCATCTGATAACACCTTCATCTTGGACTTCTCAGTCAGGAAACTTTGAGAGTAACCTCCACTACTTATAGTCATCCAATTTATGGGTATTGTGTTTTAGCGATTTGAACATGTTTTAGTTTCAAGTATTCTACAAATGTGAACTAGATCAAACTGATTATAGTGTTGTTCAGATCAACTACAATCTTATTTATTTCCTAGTTTCTTGATCTATCAGTTATTGAAAGAGGGGCATTAGCTTCTCCAACTATGAAAGTAGATTTAATTTTCCTTGCAATTCTATCAGTTTCTCCCTCATGTATTTTGATGCCTTGTTGTTAGGTACACAGATGTTATAAATATTGTTTTGTATTTCTAGAGAATAGTTTCTTTTAATCACTATTAAAATAACTCTTGCTTCCTTATAATTTTACTTATTCTGAGGTATTCTTCTCTGAAATTAGTGAAATACTCTAGCTTCCTTTTTCTTTATGTTCTGACCTCTTATATTTAAAGTGGTTTTATTATAAAAGCATGCATATTTGAATTAAAAAAGTTGTTAGGAAAATCTCTACCTTTTAGGTAGGTAAGTTAGACCAACACTCATATTAAATTGATTATTAATAGAATTGGGCAAACGTATGATGAATTGTCTATGTGTTGCACTTGTTTATTTTGCTCTTTGCCAGGTTTTGATCAAGCATTTTTTATGAAAATTTTTATTTTCTCTCATAATATATTAACTGTATTTGTTTAAAAAGTTTTTTTTTTAACATATGTGGTTTATATGTACAATAGAGTATGTCATTGCAGGAAAATGGATAAGAACTGGAGATCATCATGTTAAGTGAAATACGCTAGACTCAGAAACACAAGTGTCACATATTTTCCTTAATATGTAGAATTAAAAAAAAGAAGAGCATGAAAGTATAAGGGAGAATATTATTAGACAAAGGGAAGTGTATTAGTTAGGGTTCTCTAGAGGAACAGAATTAAAAGAAAAAATACATAGTTACACGCAGGATCAGAGGTGGGAGATTCCACAATGTTTGTCTATGTAATGACAATGACAATAACTGCCTGAGGATGTAGCAGCTGCTCAGTCCAAGGAGAGGAAAGTCATGAAACAAAAGGGATCAAGGATGCAGTACCAGCCCAAGGTCAGAGACTTAGACTCTCACTGCAGCATCACCAGTGTGAGTCTGCATTGAGAGGCTCAAGAAACTGGAGACACAGCATCCAAAGGTGATGGTAGCAGAGGAGACACCTGTCCAAGAAGATTGGAGCTTTTCAGAATGGGCACACCTCCTTTCTTCTTTTTCATTTCTTTATTACATCCAGGCTACACACCTATTGGTTGGTACTATCTGCACGTTGGGTGTGTCTTCCTCCCTCAGTTTGTTGACCTAAAGTCCATCATCCACAGATACTGTGGTTTACTAATCTGCTGAGTTTTCTTACTCCAGTCAAATTGACATATTACGACAATCATGGGAAGGAAATAATGGTAAGGGGGAAGGGGATGTTAGGGAGGTTAATAGCAGGGATGGATATGATCAAAATAGGTTCTATGTATATATGAAGATACAACACTGAAACTTATTATTTGGCAAAATCAGTAGGCACTAAGAAGCATATATTTCAAAAGTTGTTTCCTAGAACTTACAATTTACAACTAATTAGATCTATCCCAAATAACACCGTGTTTGCTTTCTTTACTTTAACAAATACCTGAGATGATCAACTTATAAGGAAAAAAGTTCTACTTTGTATCATGGTTTTTGGTGGTTTCATTCCATGATCAGTTGGTCCTGTGGTGAGGTAGCACATCAAGGCAGGGATTTCTTGGTGGAGGAAACTGTTCACTCATGGTATATAGGTGTTATGCTTTTTTTTTTTATTTTAAAGAGGATGAAACAGAATAAAACCAATCAAAGCAAACCAGTGTAAGAGATACAGGACTTCAGAACATTACAAAATCAACAATAGTTACCATAATACCTCTTGAGGTCTTCAAAATAGCTGCAGATAACTTCAGACATAGTAAAAATGAAACCAAACAGAATAGAAAGAAACAATAAAAACAAAACAATGAATGCAGTAAAGGACTTCAAAACAAGCCAATAGTAAATCCAAAATTGCTACCATGATGTATCTTGCTATCTTTGAAATAGCTGCTCCTGCCATAGGATTTGACATAATGAAACAAAACAAAAGACAATAAAAACCAATCCAACAAAACAATGAAAACAATATAGGACTTCCAAAACCAGACCTTAGGGAATCAACAATGGCTGTAACCCTCAGAAGGAGATCCCTGCTAGATGTCACACTGTATACCACTATCCTATGAACCTATGATCAGACCACTGGCCCTAGACCTGCAATGTTAGTGAAACAACCAAGTGCCACAAGCATCCAATTGCATTTTGCCTCCATAGCTATCACCACAGCCTGTATTTCTCTGGATAAGCCAGTCGCTTATGTATGTGGGGCAGGGCGGGGGATTGGTACTTCCTGTTTGCCAGCCTGTGTGCTGGAAGGGGCTGGGGTCTGGCTGTTTCAGTCTGTTGGTAGTCTGTGTGTGGCACTGGTGTGAGCTTGCTTGCTGGTGTAGCTTTGTTCTCTCTACCCCCAGTGTGCAAATGGCACTGACTCATGGAGAGAGGCTGGGTTCTGGCTGTTCCAGTCTGGTGGCAGCCCGAGCATGGTGTTGGTTCCCAGACTGGGCTTTCTTGCTGGTGTGGCTCTGCTCTCCCTACCCCTGGTTGGCGAATGGCCAGTGTTATGTTTTATATGTAGATATCTCTTCAAAGGTGGGGATTTTGGGTGGGGGATTTTGTTCATTGGTGCATAATATTTATCATTGGATTAGTTCACTGATGAATCCATAGCTAAATATTATTTGGGAGGTGAAACCTAGGTGGAGAAGGAGAATAACTTGAACATGGCCTAGAAAGGACTATCTCCTTGATCCTTTTCTTCTTACCACTGTGTCATGAACTGCTTCTTCTTTGCCATGCCTCTGTGCCATGCTTCCCTATCTTGCAACCAGCTGACTATGGACTGAAACTTCTACAAACTTTGAGCCAAAATAAACCTTTCTTTAAATTGTGAGTGTCTGGTATTTTGTCTTAGAGATGAGAAAGTAACTAAGACAATAGGCATCAGAGAAAGAGGAGGGAATGAAGTCCCAGTATGTCCTTAAAGGGCACACTCCTAATGACCTTTCTTCCTTTAGGCTCCCATTAACCAAAGGTTCCACTATCTCCCAATAACAATACAGTCTGGGGACCAACCTTCAACACATGCTCCCTTGGGGGAGATCAAGATCCAAACTATAGCAAACACTGTATCACTTTATGTGAAATGCAAGTACTGTACCTTATAATAAAATATTCCTGCTCAATTCTTAGTCAATTCTTTCTTCACATCTCTTATGATATTTCTGTTATTAATTTCCTTTATATTCAATAATCATCTAATAAATGCTTACTGTATGAAATGATTATCTTTTAGATAATTTAATTAAAAGGAAAATAAAAAGATTTTTATTTCATTATTTATGGTTTTTCCTATATTCTTCCTTTAGGTAGATCCAAATTTCTGAGTGTTATCATTTTCCAGCTCCCTGAAGATGACTTTATCTAGCATCTCCTCTAAGGGAGGTCTGGCAATGAATTCTCTTTGTTCAACTGAGAATTTTTATTTCTTCTTCACTTTGGAAAGAAAATTTTATTGGAAATACAATCCTAGGGCAGTGGTTTTATTTCAACACTTTAAATATTGTACTCCACTCCTCAGTCACATGGCTTCTGATGAGATGTCCATTGTGTTTCTTATCCTTGTTCCTCAATAAGTAAGATGCTTCTGTTTGTTTTTGTTCGTCTTTTTAAAATTTCCCTTTTTGGCCTGGTTTTATTTACTTTGAGTTATACATGTCTAGGGTAGATATTTTGGAATTGATTCTTCTTGGTGTTTGCTGAGCTTCCTGGATCTACAGTTAGTCAATTTTTTTTTTTGTTAAATTCCTGGTCACTGTTTCTTCACTGTATTTTTTTTCCTTTGAGATATTACAGTTTGTGATGATCCTACAGTTTGTTTTGATGTTTTGTCATTCTATTTTATCATTCTTTTTTCCCTTTGTATTGTAATGTGGGAAGTTTCTATTGACGTACCTTTAAATTTATTTATTTTTTCCTTACCCATGTTCAATTTACTGATGAGTCCATCAAAGGCATTCTCCATTTCTGATATAGTGCTTTTTATTTCTAACACTGCTTTTGATTCTTAGAGTTTCCATTTCTTAGCTTGTCTTACCCATCTGTTCTTGCATATTGTTTACTTTTTTCCACTGGAACTGTTAAAATGTTAACAGTTTAAATTTCCTGTCAAATACTTTCACAGTCTACTTCATATTCTTTGTTTTAACTTTCACTTGTGAATTTATTCCCTTGATGTAAGTTTTTGTTTCTTTACTTTCTTGTGGGGTATCTTTTTCTGGTTTAGAAGCAATATGTTCCTTTTTAGTAAAGATAATCTCAGTGTGACAGGTGGAGGTGATTTATACTTTAAACTGACTATGAGTTCTATAAATATGGCAGTGCATCTTGGGTGATTTGTTCATCTGGCTATGTCCAGTGATAGAGAATCTACATCAAAAACCTTAAGTTCAGCGCTACTCTTTACATTTTAAATCATGTGCAGCAAAAATTCAGCACTAATTTTGGGCCAGTAACCCTGTATCCAGCCCTACTTTTTGGCTTGGGCATATCTACCACCTCTACTGTTGAAACAAGGGATGGCACACATTGATATCTTTCAGGTACTTACATATTCATATCCTTGACCTTGGATGTTTCACAGGTATTCTTAAAGTGAACATTAGTATTTAGACCTCTTGATTTGCATGATTTGTGAGGCTTTCTGGGCCAAATGAATAGCAAGCCAGTTTTACAGATTATTTGAAGCTATTTACAGGCAAAACAATGTATGTCATGTCTGAGTTTCTGATTCTTGCTTTTCTCTTCAGATTTTATATGTATTTATTATTTTTTGACCATGTCTTACTTTTTGTTGAAAGCAATATATTTACTGGGTAATAAGAACTGAGATAAGAGAACTTCAGTATGAGATTTTAAGCTAATTTAGTTTGGATTAACTGGATTTTGGTTTCTTTAATGTATTCCTTACCTTCAGGAGTCAGGAATTGCCAATTTTCTAGTTTTCTTAAACTTTTTTCTCCTTTCTTTGGGTTTCCCTTAGAATTCCTCTTTAAGTAAAGTCCTCATCCTGCAGTTCTCTATTTAGTAAACTACTGATATACTGAGTCCTTTGGAAGTAGTGGTACATGCCTGTGCACTATAAAATGTAATGGCTATCTGCAATCCTTGGTCAAATGAGACAGGGAATAATTAGATAAATAATAAAACTGGTTAAAAATGTAAAGTGGTATTAAATGGTATACTCTTAAGTGAATAAAGGATTGGCAGGTTCATTTATTATATAAAAGTTCCAACTTTCTACTGGTGTCCGAATAGCCAGAAAAGTTAATGCCATTTCCATGATTGTAGTGAGGACAGCTCTCACCCTCAGTTATTGTTTCTCATGAATTCCCAATATGTGGCCATAATGCTGTAAGGAAGCTCATAGAGTATAAAAGGATGTATTAGCATGTAAAGGCTGGTGCCTGCCCATATGCAGATGAAAGGTCACAAAGAAGATATCTGTAACGAGAAACAGCAAGTTGTGACCATTCTCCAGATCTGTACCTGTCAGACAGAGCTTGACACCTGTGACAGGTACATTCTGATTTCCACATGTCTTGTGCAAAATCAGATGTGCTCACAACAGCATGGCAGCCAAATGTCAAGTGCTTCACCTCTCAGCATGGTGACACTCAGAAACCCTGGCTGGAAGAGTCCCGTGGAGTCACCTCTTGAAGTGCACACCACACAAGAGAGCCAGACCCAGACAGGGTTCTGTTAGCCTTGTCAGACAACAGGCTCGAGGAGTCACGCATGGGCGACATGCCTCATTCTT
This sequence comes from Dasyprocta punctata, assembly GCA_004363535.1. Lineage (NCBI taxonomy): Eukaryota > Metazoa > Chordata > Mammalia > Rodentia > Dasyproctidae > Dasyprocta > Dasyprocta punctata. The sequence goes on from RJWM01008896.1 coordinate 61,210, forward strand.
GGTGCGTCACACTCCTGCACCTCTCTGACCTGGTCTCATGCAGACTGAGGCTGCTGGAGTGATGGTGAGAGAGGTATTTTTGTTCTATGTTGTTCCTGGTGGTGTTTAATGATTGGAGAGGGGGAAAGATGAATGATTTCAGAACAGAAAATTGTGCTTTCTTGTAGCATTAGGACTGGTCAACTTTTGAAAAGTTGAATTTTTCCTTGGGGTTCAGGAGCTCTTATATGGGAAAGAACATTGAGAAAACCCTGAATTTCTAAAGTTCTTTAACAAAAAAGTGGGTCTTGGTGGACATTGAAGATTGCTTTAGGTGGAGAGGTGAGAGAGATACAGATTTTCTCAGAATCAGAAGCTGCTCCTAGAGGGAAGGAAAGTGCTTTCCTGCCCTAAGATTAATTCTGAGCGTTTAGGATGGTTCCCCAAGTCACTTTGGACATGGCACTTTGAGGCTGACATCTACCTTCCAGCGGGCACCTGTTTCTTTTGGGACAGGTTTTGTAGGAGTTCATGCACGTTCTATTGTAAACTTTCTTGTGACCAAGAGCAGGTATGGATGGCCCCAAAAGAGCATGTGGTCTGAGAATTCTGAAACAGGGAGGGTAACTGCTCTCTTTGCAGGGAGCCAAGGAGTATGTGTGGGAGCCAGCATTTCAGCAACTCCCAGCTACCCCTTCATTTTATAGGGTGAGAGCTGACTTATGATACAGCTTCATGCAATGTGTCTTTGTTTTATAAGGATGTCAAAGGTAGTGTTTTTATTTTATCTGGTGTTTTCTAAAATTTTGAGGACACAGTGAATCCAATAAGCCCACCTACCCTTCCTTCCTTCTTTTCTTTCCTTGTTTTTTCCCTTCCTTTTTTTTTTTTTTTTTTTTTTTTTTTTTTTTTTTTTTTTTTTTTTTTTTTTTTTTTTTTTTTTTTTTTTTTTTTTTTTTTTTTTTTTTTTTTTTTTTTGCCTTTTTTTCTCAGTTCCTTTTTTAAGATCAATGCTAGAAAACCCAGAACCCCAGAGCTGTGGCCCATTCAGGTCTAAGGAGTTTTATCATTAGTGCATTCATGTTTCTTAGCTTCATTTCTGATCCTTTTTGTTCTCTTGTGGAGTTTCACAGTCTAGATATCTGTTATGGTTTATGTTCCTGTGGCCCCGCCAAGTCTCATGTAATCATGGCATGGATGCAGCTGAGTCTAGCATTTGTGATTGGTTTGTTGTCTGGCACTAGGATTGATGGTGTGAGTGAGGTACCCGCCCAGGGGTGGAGCCGATATACAGTATAAGAGCAGTACGAAGGCATGTCTTCCTTCTCCTGCCAGTTTGTGGCTTATTGTTTTGCAACCACCATGAATGGCTGCCCCGCCACACCACTCTGCCTTAGAGCAAGCTGAATATGGACTGAAACCTCCAAGAACTGTAAGAAATAAACCTTTCCCTTTCCAATTTTGGGCATCAGGTATTCTGTCTCAGCAATGAGAGAAAAGTAACTAAGACAATATCCAATTTTTGTCCTTTTGGTAGCTGTTGGGGGAGGGGGCTAGTCTGAACACACAAATTAGCAAATGAGCCTCCTCATCCAAACATGGAACCTGGAACTTGGGCTTTCTTTATTGGCTCTGAGAAATGGGCCAGAGCAGACTATGAACTGTGGTTGACTCAAAGGAAAAGTCCAAAGAGCCTGATTTATGATGACATGCAAGGTTAGACCTGGTAAAAATGAAACACACTGACATGGAAACACTAGTGTTTCCCTTAAGTGGTAGAAAGACCATCGGTTTTGATATTGGAAAGGCTTCTGTCGGACACTGGGACTGCCACTTACATTGATTTTCACTGTGGCCTCAGTTTCTTCATCAGTAGAATGGAGATAGCAGCATGTACATGCTTGTTTTTAGTGTTCAGTAAAATATCTCTTTAGTACATGAAATGCTCATTCCTCACTCCTCAGTCTCTTCCCTGAGGTTGGGATAAATGTGTTGCAACTACCTTGCTTTTCAAATTGCTAGGAAGATGTGGATGTTCATGCTTTCTTTTGAAACAATCCTGGCACCCTGGGGACTTGTCCGGAAATTCAGCTCGTGTTCGAGCCTGTTTAAGGGGTTTTCGCTTTCATCTTCTGGGGCCAAATGCCAGTGGCTGCTTTTAATGAAACCAAATCCTTCCTCCTTCTGTGTGATTTGGAGATTTACTTCCCCAGCCTGGGCAGCAATTGGATACATTTTGTTTTCTTTATTTTCCAAGTGACCCCAGAACACTTTGTGATTCTAAAACTGACCTACTGGGAGAAACAAAATAAACTCTTCCATTTCATTTTTGTTCTTTGTACATATTTGGGAATGATCTGATTTTATATACCTATCATCAAGCTTGCTGACTCCAGAGTAGCAACAACTAACCTGTGTACACGTATCAGTTACACATTCTAGGAAGGACCTATGATGTATCCTTGACATCCTGATATCTTCTTCAGTCATGGGTGGATCAGGAACTATAAGTGAAAGAAATAAGCAAAATCATGGGAAAAAATCAAGGAAAAAAAGTATTAAGTCCTTTCTCTGTAGGGGCTATAGATTTCTGTCTTTATTCCTCAACCATAAAGGATAATCTCTTTCCCTCAGAATTTGGATATCTAGACAGCAAAATAATTCCTTGATTTGGTTCTTTGCTGTGGAATTACCTTGGGTAGGAGGTGGATTATAGTGGGGAAAAAGTGAGGTTTGTATTTTGTGTGTAACATTTGATGCTTCTCTTTGCTTTTCTCTAGGGTTCTGCAGCTGACAGATGTCTACCTGGCTTCCCAGGAGAAGTCCACAGTCTGTCACTCCACACCTCCTTCCTCTGTACTTTTTCTCTGCAGAACCTGAGGCCAAGGTCACTCCCTTTTGTGGCATTTCCTTCTTAAGGCCACTGTCTAGTTAGGGACTTTGTGGTCAGAGGCTCCTTAGTCCAGACACTGGCCTGGGTTTGAACCTAGTTCCCCTTTTTATCTGTGTGACTTACGACAAATCAAGTGCCCTGTGGCTCCATTCTCTTGTTCATAAAATGGGAGTCATAAAAGCATCTACTTCAAAGGGTTGTTTTGAGGACTGAATAAAGTACGCATGTGCAAGCCTTAGTATTTTTCTGGCATAAAGCACTCCATGTATTAACCACTGCTGCCACTCTTACCACACTGGTTTGACCAGCTGATCGGATTACCAGTAGGTGGACTGCTTTCCTCAGGGAGGATGGGCATTAGAATTGATTCATCCGTGAACTTAAAAATTAACAAAATCTTAGAAGAATCTGGTTTTTTATGCTCACAAAGAGGAACATAAGTTCATCAGGGAAGAGGTGGGCTGGTGAAGGTGCCAGTTTGGGGTCAGGGTCTCTGCTTCATCTGGGTGCTCCTTGTACAAAAGTAGTCAGGTTGGTCTCCTGGGCTTAACTCTGACCAATGCTCTTGGTCAGAAATCTTCTTCAGTCCTATGTTGCATGCCAAATGCTGATCCAATCTCTAGACATCCTTTCTCTATTGGCCTTTTCTTTAGAACCTCTGACTGGTGAGGCCAGCTCTGTCTCTGTCATTCCTCTGAAGCCAGGCTGGCCTACCTTGCTCATCCTCCTTTCTGTGCTTTGCTCTGTACTGTCTTTTTCTCTCCCAGAAGCCCTGGTCTTTGTGTCTAAATTACACAAATCCATAAAACTTCAGTTTACATCCTCCGTCTTCTGTGAGGCCTTCTCTGACCGTGCCAGCTCATTATTCTCATTCTTCCTTTCAGCCAGTGTAATCCCTAGCTATCATTAGTTTGGTGCTGTCTGGGTTCCCTATAAATTCATGAGCCAAATCACAGATGCATCTTCAGCAATGTGTCACTATTTAACTCCATTTTTTTTCTCTACTCAGGCCTCATTCACATCCTTTTTTACCTACTTTCTTTTCTTTTTTCTTTTTTCCACCAGCAGCTTTGTCTCATACTTCTCAGAGAAGACAGAAGAAACTGTATGCATCTCTCCTTTGCTCTGCCTACTTCCCTGCTTCTACAGCTTTACTGTTACTTTCTTTCCTGTTGGACAATGAGTCCTGGCTCCCTAAGGCAACTCACTTACTCCTGTGGTCCAATTTCAGCTCTTGACTTTCTCAAGGATGACATAATTGACTTCACTCTGCTGATGGGATCATTTTTATTAGCACACAAACATATTCTCACAACTTACCCCTTAAAGTTATACTTCCCTCTTAAAATTGCTTCTTTCATCAGCTTCTCTTCTTTCCTTCCTGGTGAATCAACAAAAATTTTTCTAATGACTGCTTATATTTCTTTAATGCACTTTTATCCTCCATTCACCTCAACTGGGCTCCTGCCTACTAAATCCAAATTGCCCTTTTCAAGTTTGTCACTGATCTCTGTATCACTTTACTGTTCTCTTTTTACTCAGTTTCTTGCAAACATTACAGACATTGCCCATGTTCTCTTTTTTGAACACTTTCAACATTTGACTTACATGACATCTCATTCTTTTGGTTTTTCTCCTACCCGTTGTTTGTGTCTTTCTGAAATCTTTGTTGGTTTCCCCTTCTTTCATGGTGTATTACTTAAGATTCTCTAAGGAACAGAATTAAATATATATTTTATATATTTGTAAATTCTCATATATATGAGAGGATTTCATATATGTGTATGAGTGGATTTTCATATAAGTATGAGGCTTATTATATATATATATATATATATATGGATTTATTATGAGAATTGGTTTATGTAATACATAGGCTAGGAAGCCCCACTATGCTGACTGACAGCTAGAGAATCAGGGAAGTCAATGACATAGCTCAGTTCTAGTCCAAGGGCTTGAAAATCAGGGTAGGTATGGTGGCATAATTCTTTTCTGAAGTTAAAGGCCTGAAAATCTTGGTTACTACTTATGCAAATTTCAGAGTCTGAAGGGTTCATAGAACTTGGAATTCTGTTGTCCAAAGGCATGGAAGATGGATGGAAAGAAGGAGCAAGGGAGAGAGGGAGAGAGACAGAGAGAAATAGAAAGAGAGAGAGAGAGAGAGAGAGTGAGAGAGAGAGAGAAAGGGAACTTGGGTGGGTCACTCCCACACTGGGCAAAGATCTATTTTCACTGCATAGCCCACTGATTCAAATGCTACTGTCTTACAGAAATTCCCTCACAGGCATACCCAGAAATGTTTTACCCATCTGTACATCCTTCTACCCATCAAACTGATATCTAAACTAACCATTACAGATAAGACTATTAGAATGCCAGTGTTGCTTCTCTTCTACTCCACATTATCTTCCTTCCAGGCAAGCAACTTTAACTATAAGGTATATATTGATGACTTAAAAAATTTTATATCTCTGACTTTAAACTCTCACTTTAATTTGAAGTTTTCCCTCTAATAATCAACTAGGCATTTCTACTTGGCTAGTAGTTACTTCCAGCCTAAATGCCAACTTTGCTTCCAAAGCAGATCTACATTGGCCCAATTCTTTATTTTCACTACGATCACCCCATCCCTACTGTCATCTTTCTCCTATATTATAGAAGTGACCTCTTAACTGATCTCTTTGCTTCCATCCATTCTTCTACACAGCCTCCAGAGTGATATTTTAAAAATGTTAATAGGATTGTGTCTCCTTGGCAAAAGCACTCCAAGAACTTTCCTGCTAACAGTCATACGGAGATCTGCTTCTGTGTACCTCCAACCTTGTTATGACTTATATCTAGATGTCCTCAAGAACCTCATGCACTCATAGGCAAGTGATTAAGTCATGGGAATATGACTTGCTGTTAGGAGGTGGGGTCTTGTGAAGAGAGGTGAGTCTCTGAGGGTGTGACCTTCCCATCGCCTCAATTCTTACTGGCTGCCATCATGTGAACAGTTTTCCTCCACTAGACCCCTTGACTATGCTATTTCCCTTGGAGCCTGATGAGCATGAGCCAAATAAACTTCTTTTCCTTCAAGTCGCAGGTGTTGGGTGTTATAACTAAGGGAAAAGAAAGTGACTAGGAGAACCCTCATCCTGTGCTTTGCTTCCTCTTGTATCCTCTGCTGTTACTTCTGCTATGACTTGTGTCTAGATGTACCCATAAAGTCTCATCTAGTCATAGATGGAGGTTTTCAGAGGTGGCTGGATCTAGAGTGTGTGATTCTTGGATTAAGGGTGTGATGCTGGGATTGATTCATGGTGCGATGCTAGGATTAAAGATGCCCCACCCTGGGTGTGAATGCTACCTGCTCTAAGGGTGGGTAGACTGGACAGAATATAAGAGACAGAGGACTTTTGTCACTTGCTGCTTCACTACTTTGTCTGCTTTTCTGCCTTTTGCACACAAGGACTGTTCCACCTCCACCATGCTCCTGTGTCACATCATCCTACTGTGGAACCAGTCACTTATGGACTGAAACCTCTACAAACCATAAACCAAATAAATCTTTCCTACTTTAATCTTGGGTGTTGGATATTTTGTCTAAACAATGAGGAAAGTAACTAAGACAAGTTCTGTGGCCTGCTTGCTTCTCCCTTGAGCTTGTTCCCCCCAAGTGAGCTCACTCTAGGGCTTTTGCACTTACTATGTCCTCTTCTGGAAATATTCTTCTTCTAGATCTATCCACGCATGGCTTTCCTGCCATTGTTTTTAATTTTATTGCCTGTTGTGTGGATACGGGGGTCATTTCCACCACATCCTTTTTTGATTGTCATCATAGCATGTGTTACTCCTTGGTGCCCTCTTGCTTGCTTGTTCATGTTCCTTCATTGGAAAATAAACACTTTGAAGGGCAAGACCTTCTTCATACTGATAATCACTGTGTCTCCTTTCCCCAACACACACAAGGTGTACATATTTTTGAATGAACAAATGATGACCACATAGTGTTTTATATTTCTGGTTTTGTCAATATTTAAGACTTAGAATGAAGGAAATGATTGCCTTTAATTTTATTGCCTCAGTCAGGAAAAGGATGTAGGATGTATCAAACAGGTAGATAGTTCCCAGGCTAAGACTTGACTGTGAGGGTAACATGCTGGAAACAAGACTTTTCATTAAGAAAGGTGATTGGATAGAACTCCAGAATCTTTGAAAAAGAGCCCTTGAAGCAAAGGCTGACAACGCTCTTGCAAGCACTGACCACAAGGAGATTTTCCCATCAGTCTCTGAGTCTTCTAGTGCCATTGGTAAGGCCTTCCTGAGGAGAGCTCAGAACGTTTCATTAGATGCTATTAAGTGTTCAGTTTACTCACTCTCTACTCTTGGAGTCCAAGTGTGCTCCAGAACCTTGTGAGTAAGATTTACCTCCTCCTTTGTCCTGACTACACGGACAGAATGACCTTGTCACATTATTGCTCAGTGTGAATTATTAAAATGGCATCCCCTTTATTACATCACCCTGGGGAGCTTAGTGTAATCTGTGTTCTCCTCTGAGTGTAGATTTATCTTTTAGGTTCTGACAAAACCTGGCACCCCTGCCTTTGTAATGGGATCTTGGTGCATTCATCAGGAACAAAGCTCCTTTTCCGAAACAGTCCGATCATCTTTCCTCCAAGAGGACTACATCCTTTTACCATTTCTTTAATTTCTATCTTTTAAAGTTACTCATGCATCAAATATTTTTAAACCTTTCTGTGTGCTAGGTTCTTTCCTAAGTTCTGGGATACAGTTAAAAATCCTGAATGAGTTTCTGTTACTTTGGAATTTAGAGTCTATTAGGAAAGGAATTGTGTATAAGTAAACACATTAATGAGTGAAATAATTTCAGATAGTAACAAATATACTATGGTTTAGATCTAAAATTTCTGCTCAAAATAATACTCGTTTTGAAGCTTAATTGTGTCATGTGGACAGTATATGCATCAGTGTGGTAATCTATTGTTGTTCCAGTAGCTGAATGTGTTGTTAGAAACTGTGCCCTGGTTGAAGCGGGTCACTGAAGGTGTGACTTGGAAGGTTGTATTCTTTTTTTTTTTTTTTTGCGGCACCAGGGATTGAACTCACAACCTCGCACCTGCCAGGGCAGGCGCTTAAGCCACTGAGCCGAACTCCCAGCCCTAGTTTTTTGAGGCAGGGTCACACTGTGTAGCTCAGTCCAGTCTTGCACTCGCGTTGTAGCCCAAGCCGGCCTCGAACTCACGATGCTCCTCCTACCTCAACCTCCCAAGTGCTGGAATTAAAGGCGTGAGCCACCACACCTGGCTGGAAGGTTGTATTCTTATACGTGGCTCCTCCTTTCTGTTTCTACTTCCTGGCTGCCATAGGTTCAGTAGATTTTTTCTAGCATGTCCTTCTACCATGATGCCTTGGAGTCAGCTGACCATGGGCCAAACCCACTGAAAACCATGGATCAAAGTACACCTCTAGTCCTTTAAATTGTTGGTGTTGAGTACTTTGTTCCAGTGTTGGGAAAATAAGTAATACAAAAATGCTATGAACATTATAAACTGGGCAATATGAGAGTGTTCAAATGCAGGACAACATTAGTTTTCTGAGGCAAGGTAGGTCTCTTAGAAGAGGTGACATTTGGCTTAATCTTTTGTAGGCACCATGGGGAAAGGAGACATGGGAAAATCATAAGGAGGCATTTGACCTCAGCTTTCCTTAACTAGAATGTCACATTTTGGTTGACAGCTGGAAGGGATAGTAGGAATCATACTTATAATACCTATTGCCTGAACCCAGAGTCTGGGTACTACTTGTTTAAAACCAAATTTCGTCCCCCTTAACATTCATATGGTTAATTCTAATACTAATCTCTGTACTTCAGAATGTGACTGCATTTGAGAAAGGGGCTTTTAAAGAGGTAGTTAAATGAAAATTAGGTCATTAGGGTAGTCCCTAATCCAAATGACAAATGTCCTTATGAGAAGAGATTAGTTACAGACATACATAGGCAGATGACCACGTGATGATATAAGGGAAAGATGGCCTTCTACAAGCCACAGAGAAAGATCTCAGAAGAGGTCAACCTTGCCAATATTTTGTCTGTGGATTTTTAGTTTGCCAAATTGCAAAGAAATATTTTTTTGCTGTTCAAGCTACCCAGTCTCTGGTATTTTGTTATAAGAGCCCTAGAAAACTAAAACACTGTCAAAAGATAAAAATATTTGTGATTGAGAGATTCTTAAAATACAAACAAATCATCACTAGCCAGCCTGATTGAAGGCTCATCCCCAGACCTGAGCCCTTATGGCAAGGACTTTGATACTGAAACCTTCCCTTCCTTAAGGTACCACTGACTATATCCTCCTTAACTTGGAGCATCAGTGAGGCAGCAGTCACCTTTGCTTATCAGCATCCTCCCCAGGATTTGAACCACTGATCCCACCATTACAAGTGAGTCAGATCATAGACAAGTGTTTCTACTTGCCTGCCCAGACTGTTGGTGTGTAATTAGCTGTGAGTTACAGTAATGATGATGATATTAGGTACTCAAGGGCCTTTAGAATTTGAGGCCTATAAAAGAATATATTATTATTATTATTATCATTATAACTATAATCAGGTACAGATACCTGGATGAAAAAACCATTTCTCATTAGTATAATAACACATGATCGTAAAAGAATCTAAAAATCTTTATTTTTCTCCCTTTAGAAATCTGATGATCGAGTCATTATCATAATAATTAAAGCGTCTTAAAAATTCTG